>JNEU01001011.1:0-117657 GCA_000697475.1 Lichtheimia corymbifera B2541
TGACGTTTTGCTATTCACGAGTTATCCGTCACCCCTGCTCCTTGAGCTGTGGATTGATGCATAGCTCAATGACACGCCACCCTTGTCACTGTGCTCCATGCATGAACGATAGCTTTGCTTTTGCTGTGGGGCCATATAGGTCTAGATGTTGTCCTCTTGGTTCATGTATTGACCACCCTCCCCTCAAAACGCTCCTTTTTCTCGTGCATGAGCCCGAGACCCGTGACATAGCAATGACATGCCACTCAGACCACCTATTCTATGAACCGATACAATCATGCATCAACAATAGCTTTATCCTACCTTTTGTTGTGGGGGCGGGTATCATACAATGGCGCTACTCAGATACTCTCATTGTATTTCTCTATAGCTCAATGAGCTATGTATGGATTCACGAGTCTACAATGACACATCACCCTTTTCTCGCACTCCATGTATACGTAAACAATACCTTTTTCCCGCCTACATGTGACTATGTGGACTAGCTTACAGATTTTGACACAACTTTTCCCCGCTACTCAAGGTACGCTGGTTCATCCAGTAACCTCACCAATTCCATTTTCCCATCTCCGTTGAGCTATGTCAACAATAGCTTTTCTTGTTGGGATCGTTTGTTTGTGGGAGGTTTGTACCACCTTTCATTTTGCACATTTCTTTAACTCCTGTACGCCCGTTTATGGATCAGTAATGACACACCACCCCCTATTTCTTGCTCAACAAGCAATGATGGATAAGCAATAATGTTTCCTCCTTTCAACATGAGTCCTTTTAGCCAATCCTCGGCCATCACTCGTGACACTCTTGGATCCATGCACTACCCATCTTTTATCTCCTCCTACTAAGCCAATGCAATGGTATCAACAATGACACTTTTTTATTCGTACACGCGACCATGTAGGTTGAGGCATACTTTTCGACTCATGTTGTCTCCCGCTTGTCACTCGTGATACTCTTGCGTTCATGCATTGATCCCCAACAAATGTCATTTCTTCCCTTATCGTGAGCTTGTGAGAGGGATCCGATGGGTGCAATATAGATGACTCATTGTTTTATTTTTCTGTACTCTATGATGGTGTGAGGAATGATGCATGAATGACGGCATAATTTTTCTGGCGCCAACGTAGGACCGCGCTGATTGAGACACGATATAAAATATGGTGTACGACCCATTTTTGACATGTTACACCACTTTTATCTCTGATTCTCACTCACACACGCATCGTCTTCGAGGGGTTCGTATCGTGTATTCATCCATGTTGTGCTTCTTCATGTACTCATTGCAACGTGTCCATTCTAGTTGGTGGTCCCCTCGCCTTGTTGTCTGGCCTTGTGTGCCATATCTCTTGCCTTGTGCCACTTCTCGTCTTGTGCTATCTCTTGCCTTGTGCCATCTCTCGCTTTGTGCCATATCTCTTGCCTTGTGCCATCTCTTGCTTTGTGCCATCTCTTTGCGTTTTTTTATGGATATCCAACGTGCATTCGCCAGTCAGCTGTTATGTGAATCTTGTCTCATGTAAACATTCAACATATCATGCTGATTATCCTGGGTTTGTGCGTCACTTGCTGTATATGGCGTTGTACCTTCGGGAGAAGCCTCGCCCATCCTTACATAGGTAAGTCGATCATGAAGGATCACGTTTATTATAAATACTAACAACATTTCACTATGACCAATTCAATCCTTTTGGCTGTACTCCTTCTCATCTTCTTGCTGGCCCTTCTATATTGGCTTTCTTTACCTGCTATTTCCATTACCATCACTTGTACCTCCCCTTTTTCTTGTATACTACTTTTGTACATTTATTGAAATACCGACAATAGATAAAGCAGGATTTGAATGATGGTGATTGACACGTCGCACAAAGGATGACGGTTGTAAGTATGTAGCTGCGTGTAAAGAACGATGATTGGATTCACCATTCGTTCATGGCGATAGCATCAAACATAATGGTCAAGGGAAAATGTATGTGTACGGACAAAGACTCTATTCCTGCACGCTGTATATGTCCAATCCCTTCCATCCCATATATCAAACAAACACTCAGATCCATATCCATATTCACAAGAAGATGTATGTATTAAAGCAAGTTGCTACGCGTAAATAAAGCTGCATCTATTCAATGGCTATCTGCTGTCCACATAAAAAAGGCTGCAAGGCATGGTGTGGCAAGTAAAGAACGCTGCTGAAGACAATGGAGTAAAAGACATTGATAATAGCAACGGCTGTTAAGTTTGGTCGTGGCAGAGTGGTGTGTGCAAGAGAGCGTGTGTTGTAGTAGAGTGACAAGGCTGCGAATGCTGTTTGAAACAATGCAGTAGAGACCTTGCTGATAGCAATTGCTGGAATGAATGCTGCTACGATTGGTTGTGGTAGAGGAGTGTACAAGAGAACGCGCAGTGTCAAGGGACGCGGGTGTTGTCGTGGGGTGCACACGCCATGGACCTGCCATTCAGCCAAAGACAATAGGATCAAGAGAACTGCAGGCTTGACATGATGGGTTGAAGCAGCACAATCGTTCGTAGGTTGTAGTTGTACTTGAATGGGGGCAACAGTTGAGAATGGGAGGAGGAGACAAGAAAGCTACAAGTGGAAGAGCTGGAAAATTAAATAGGTCAGACACTGTCAGACAAATACATGCACACTGTAAATTGATCCATGATATTGAGGTTGCTCACATTGACCTCAAACTTGCACACAAGGTGCTTTTGGGCATGCTGAGCAACTTTGTCTTAATAAAGAACCCATGCTTCATTTGAAAATTTTGAATGGGAGGGTATAATGTGAGGTTTACTCTGATCGACGGAAATTCCCGACCCGCCCAGATTCAATGAAATGTCATTTAGTATGCATTATCTTGGGATTGCCCATTTCCAACATGAAACTTGGTAAGACGGTTCTCTGAGTCATGCTGCTCAACTCCATTCATTTAAAAACCGTATGCTTCATTATGATGTTTCAATGAATCGGGCGGTCCAAATTTAGGAGAGACAATAGGCAAGTAGGGTGCATAGTGCACACCCCCGCCGTTGTCCACCTCCATCGTCAAACTTGATCAGGCGCCTGGGCTTCGACATGCTGATCACCTCCATTCATATTAAAGTCGCAGGCTTCATTGTGAGAAATAAAATGCGGGCGCCCGACAATGAACAAGCAGATTTATATATAGGGAGGACGACCCATAATCTCGAGATTGCCTATTTCGAACCTGAAAGTTTCACACAAGATGCTCATGGACATGTTGATCAATTTCTTTCTCATAAAGACCTCATACTTCATTTAAGAATTTTGAATGGGAGGGTATAATGTGGGATTTACTATGATCGACGGAAATTCCGCGCCTGCCCAAATTCATGAAATGGCAGTTAGTATGCATTACCTTGGGATTCCCCATTTCGAGCATGAAACTTGGTAAGTAGGTTCTCTGAGTCATGCTGATCAACTCCATTCATTTAAAACCACATGCTTCATTATGAAAATATTGAATGCTGGGCGGTTCCAATGTAGGAGAGATATTGAATACGGCCGATTGCCACGAGATTGTCCACCTCCATCGTGAAACTTGCACACATGGTGCTGTCGACCACGACGAGTATATTTGTTCTCATAAAGGCCTCACGCTTCATTATGAAAATGTTGAGAAACAGGCACCTTTATGTTTTACATATGCCGTAAGCGTGATGGAGCTGCTTCCTCCTAATGGATGGTGTCGACTGCACTAACGGAAAGATGGAGAGCTGAGTGAAATGGCACGTAGTGGTTACATATACGCGTAATTGTCACGTTGCTACACCAATGGATAATGTTGATGATTGCCTTTAGGAAGGTACGGAAGTAAACAGCATCCTCCAATAATGAAGGTGTGTGTAGTATGGCAATAACAAAGAAAATGACAATGTATTTATACAAGGATATTTTGCATGTATGGTAGGCGGCTCAATCATGGATTGGTTGCACAAATACAGGAGCTGTGGATCTGCATTGATGTGCACGGACTTGATAGACGCCAATCCCGCCACAGTAAAAAATGCATGCATTGCTTAATTACAAGGAATGTATTCAGTGGTCTTTATTATTGAAGCAAGTGTATGGGTAATTGATGAGGTGCATATTCACAACAATAACTGTGGCAAGCGGGGGGTGTTGTGTTGTGCACAAATTGGGAACACTGAGAGCAACGGCAAAGAACCCCTTCTTCACTCCCATTTCACAATGCAAGGTAAGAGGCGTCTCCATTCCCAAGCTACCACGCATTAACAGCTGCCATTCCTTTCATTGTGCAGCGTCAACTGGGTGAACAGGTGGTCAATGACCACTCTTTTCGGCTGCAGACATTCAACAACAAGGACGCGCGCGATCGACGATGACTCAAGCTTCCATTCCAACACAACATGTACGTTGAATCGCTGCAACTCTTTTACTATTCAAGCTGGACATTGTGGTACTAATGTTCACGTGCAGATTACTGTTCTCTCGCTTACACAAGATCTAATGGGGTGTCGCGTGTGTTCATTCCTAAGCTGTCCACACCAAGAAGTCTTTACATTGCCTCTTTTGGGTATGTTGACAAGAAGACGCGTCTAGATTGATTTTCCTTATTATCTCACATTGCGTTCATGGTAGCTTGGATACGTTGGATGATGGTACCTGGGGCAGCAACAACAAGACATGGATATCAAAGCAAGAGCACTTTACGTTGGCTTAATGGTATGCATGGTGTTGGGTCTACAAATCAAGACTGGCTGATTAACGAGTCTCACAGGGAAACAGCAGCAGCACATACCAGATCGGATGAATACTAGGCTATTTGCATCAATAATGGTATTGGAAATACCTAGAGGTACAGTGTATCATTCTGGGATCGGTTGTATTCAAGTGAACTTACCAAACGCTATACAGTGGCAGAGTCTGTTTCAGCGATACTATTATTATCAAGGCTGCACGTCAAGGCTGTCATTGTACTGCACTTTCCAGCGAAGACGGACATGTTGTGCCCGGGGACAGTGTGACTCATGTTGCGACCTCAGGGATTTAAAAATGCATCCGCTGTGCGCACGGCCTCCATCGTTTTACGGCTATTGATCTCCTTGCCTTTAGAGAGAAGATGGGTATCTTTATTGATGCACCTCATCGCCGGATTCAGGAGAGTGCTGGTACTGTGACGTTTCTTGGCTCGGACGTTTATTATTACTTTACATCCTGATGGCCTATTTGGTTCCAAGTCTGCGGGTGATGGTTGCGTGTTCAGGTATGTATGACTCTCATGCTTTTTGGAGATCTTTGCTGAAACACCTACCATTATTCAGAGGGACCATTGCAGAGAGCTACTGGTCTTTTGGTGCTTTGGAGTTCACAAGATCACAGATATGATTGCCAGTAAGTATTATTGGATGGGTTTGGAAAATTCGTTTACTGAGCACCTTTCATAGTTGAATCATGTCAGCCATGAGGAAGAGTGTTACAAATTTTTGGTGGCGTCAACTTCCATCCATATTCCGTCTCTGGTGGTTGGTTGCCAAGCAACGGGCGATTTCTCTGAAGGGTGTCAGCCAATGCACGTGGATTGTTCAGCAACAAGCAACAGCATCCATATCGTTGGTGCCATATCAAGCTTTATCCCACGACCTGGTTCTTCTCGTTATCAGCAATTCGGTGGACGTCCTGAAATGAAGGTCTCTTAACGGTTGATCACCTCAGCAACAAGGAACAACTTGCATATCTTTGGTGTCAGCAAGCTTTCCCTCTCCTTGTGATTCTGGTTACCGGCAGTTTCTTTGTGCACGTCTGCTACTCAACGTCTCTTATGGATGGATCATGTCAGCAACAAGCAACGCGAGTTAGCGTCGACGTCTTTCGTGTTACCAAGGTCATCCATGCATCTCTCCAAGGTTGACGCCAATCGTTTGATGGATATCCTGCTATGCACATATGGTAGCGGTGGATCATGTCAGCTACAAGCAATACGCAGCAATGAGCAGCAGGGTCCATGACTTTAGTATCGGCAAGATTTACTCGATTCTCTGGTGGTTCTCTTTATTGGCCAATTGCTTTCAAGAGCATTCTGCAGCGCATGTCTCTTATGGGTGTCGCATAGCAACAAGCAACAATGTTACGTGTGTTCTTGGTGCTATCAAGGTTTATCCATCGCTCAAGGCATTGGTCGTCAAGTATTGCTCTGTTCCTTGGAGATTCATTGGTATGTATAATATTGGATCTACAATGCAAGTGCTGTAAGCTAACGAGCTTTACAATGGAATACATAGCAGCAGCATGATATGGTTGGCATGGAGATACGGTTTTATTTGAAGGAAGGACGCTGTTGAGAATTACTACAAGGTACGAGTATTGTTCATGGAGTGTGTCACATGCATGTGCACTTACAATGGAAGGTATGTGATGACAGCATCAAGAAGGCTTTTCCTCGGTTATATCACTGGCACGTCAAGGATGCTATTGTACTGTGTGCTGCCTTGGGGAGACCATGCTGCCCCTTTCGCATGTGCTCATGATGCTATGGGCTTAGCCCAATTCAAATGCATCCTCTCACCACAGTTGCAGTGTGCGGATCCACGGCTCAGGTGGTGCCAAAGTCGACTGATGAAGGGCTCATATGGGTCACTGTTAAATTCGGTGTTTTGGCACCATGCTTCCTTCGTGGAGGGGCTAGTAGGCAGTACTGGTACCTTGGCATTCTTTGGCATTGTGCCCTTTCTTATCATTATTGTTTCTGGCGGCGGGAATTCTAGCGTATCACTGCACCCTGATTGAGAGATTCGAGTACGTATCATCCCAATGACTTTTGGAAACTTTGTGCTGACATGTATTCTTTTCTAGATGAACTATCTTGGATCCATGTCCTCAGGATTATAGGTATGATTGCTAAGTATTATTGGATGGGATTGGAAAAATTCGTTTACTGTGCATCTTTTATAGGTGAATCATGTCATGGTTAAGGAGCGACGTCTATAGCAACCCTCAGTACCAGCTAGCCTTATTACATCGTTCGATGGTTCTCGTTACCACCTATTGGACACTTCCTTTTATTTGCATCTGCAACAACAAGCAACAACTTCTATATCTTTCGGCGTCGTCAAGGCTTATCTCGTCCGATTGTTGCTCTGGTCGTCGACAGCTCTTTTGATGGATATTCAGCTACGCATGCATGTTATCGGTGGATCATATCAGCAACTAGCACAAGAAGTAGCAACAATGTGCAACAGAATCCATACCTTTAATGTCAACAATATTTACTCGACTCTCTGTGGATTTCATCATTGGCCAATTACTTTCATCAAGAGCATCCTGCAGCGTACATCTCTTATGGGTGCGTCAAATCAGCAACAGGCTACAATGTGTGTGTGTCTTTTGGTGTTATCAACGTCTATCGAGCGCGTAAGGCAGCCGTCATCAAGCAACACGCCTTCCTCTGGAATAAAGGCTATCAGTAATCGTTTACTGCATGGCATCTCTGCAGCAAGGAAACCGGCTTTGGGTGTGCGTGGCATCAAGCATTCTATATTTCCATATGGCCTTGGCTAAGTATTGGTACCACTATCTCAAAGATAAACTAGTAATATGCCCATTCATAGGTCGATCATTCCATCAAGGCATATTTTTACATACTCTTTGGTACCGTGAAGGTCTATTTGTTCTCCCCGGAGTTGTCAGTGCCAAGCCCTATTGCTTTGAAAGGCGAAGATCAACACTTGGCTTTGGTGGATTTCTCAGAAGCAAGCAAGCGGTCTCTATTGGATCAGTTTATGGCTGTGGTTGTCCAGGATACCGTTTCCATGGTTTTGTAAATCATCTATCGTACCTGCAAGGCGTCTCTTTATCGATGGATCTTTTGGGCAATGTTTCTTTATGGTGCCGTGGCGTGTATCATTACTCAAGTACTTGTGTGGATACCTTAGATGCTCTCTCAGCAAGTCATATTCTCGCGTATGCTATTTCCTCAAGACCGGATTTATTTGTTGCAGTGCATGATGTGTCTCTGATGACGCCAACCCAAAAAGGTCGCTTGATGGCAGCAACTACTGATATGGCGGATGTTTATTTGCTATGGGTAGAACGGGATGGTGCCTTGTAAAGCATCGTTGGCAGCTATGATTTACATACAACAGTGTGGTCAGCCCTATCTTGGCCCTATCAATTGCATTTGAGGATTACTGCCTTAGCCGTTGGAAGTCAGACTGTCACTCGGTAACCTTGTGGTAGATATGGGATCATGTATTGCTTTTTCTCTTATGGGTCGGCTTCTGTGGGCGTGGGATGCTATTGTGTCCTTTTATCAGACCGAACATGTTGGCTCGAGCAGCACCTATGGAAGATGCTGTTGGTTACAATGGCAGCCCCCGTTATCCGGCTTGGTGCACCGTAGGGGTGAGGATGACGGCAAAGCCTTCGCGTGGCCATCCTTGTCAGTACATGGTTACCATGGAAGCTAATTTGCCACCTTATCATTCTATATTTATTATCGCGAAACATTTACGCAGGATTACTAACAGTATTCTAATAGCTATATTTTAATGCTGGTCCTTATTAACATATGCCAAGGTAATATCGTGGAGCAAGGCTTTCTTTTGCAATCAACTTGTGTACATCCATGGATGACAGGCGATCTTGGAATAATGGTGTTTAGGCACACAGCATCTTCTTCAAGAACCTCGACGATGATGATTATGACGACAGCAACCAAGGATACTATGACTCCCTTTTATTATATATGTTCCACCCCTACCAATCCACGTTCTTCCTTATCATGTTTACCTGACAAACACCCACACTATCATATCTTAGTCTTCGACTTCCATTGAATGAACATTGCTTTCAATATAAGAGCTTGAACACCAGCCTAGCAGTTCATACTTGCACGATATGCATTACATAATTGGTTTCAGGATGGATGATGATTCAGTGAAGTGGCTTGAAAAGGGGAATAGGCATTGAACCATATATATCATCGTATCGAGACGCCTTTGACCGTTTGTCGTATTCGTATCGCTCAAAACTTCCTCGTTGGTATGCTAGGTATACGACATGCTATGGACATTCTCAACGTATTGTACATATGTTACATAATAAACGCTTGCATATATATCTACAAATAAACTCAGTACATATGATGATGCCCAACAATAGTGCTTGTTACAGATGGTCGGCTCATTGTAAGCTTAATAATTCGTTATTATGCTCAAGAAAGAGTAAACTTTGATACCATGTGTCATGAATACATAGAACATATCGTGCTTACCAGTAAAAAATGTTTTCTGCGTGGCCTATTCATCACCATTATGTGTACAACCTTATGTGAGAATGAACGCCTTCACCATGCGCTCATAGCACAAACAACATCACTGCCACACCTATTATTTATGCTATATGTTTTTGGATGCACTGGTCATTTGACCAATGAAACCATGCCATGGAAACATGAAAATCCTATAAACGCCGCTATAATAGGTGGACTTTACTACTATACGTGGATCCCGGGAGAGAATCATCATGCAAGATTGGCACTCCCAAGTCCCTCGCTTCAGTTTTGTTACACAAAGTAGCCCTTCTGCATGATTGGTACTAATATGGTCGAGGCGATCAAGGATGAACAAAGACCACTTTTTATATAGCAGCGCGCTTAAAGCATAGTAAAAACCTAAAGTCAGCTGTATCCCTAAATTTTAAAATGAAATGTGGGGTCTTTCATAGAACAAAGTTGCTCGTCGGGGTGAAGCGCACCTTGGGTGCAAGTTTCACGATCGTCGTGGCCATTCTCAGATTCACCCAATGTCACCACCAGCCAAAGTCGATCGGGTCGACCTCTTAAATTTTTTTTCAACTTTGGCTGGTGGTGACATTGGGTGAATCTGAGGTCGGCCACGACGATCGTGAAACTTCTACACATGATACTTTCGATCCCGACGAGCAACTTTGTTCTATGAAAGACCTCACGTTTCATTGTAAAGTTTAGAGATATAGGCGTCTTCATGTTCTCCTTATGCATGTTAGATGACAAGTGGTCTTTGTTCATTGTTAAGTAGCTTGACCCTGATAATGAAAAAGATGCAGAGGGACTCGTGTAATGATACTCAGAGGGGCAGGGCTTGAAGGGGTCTTATTGGTGGAGAGTGCATAATGGACTATCCCTAAATAGTAAGGTCCGCCTATGATGATGGTATGGTTAACTAGCCAAAAATGATCAGGGCATCCAAGACTATGAGCGGTAATGATATTGATCGTCTCCAGGGTTCGTTCTCATATAAGATTATACATATAAGGTGGCTCATGCTGATAGTGCTGCTGCCATACGTAAGTATTATGATGTATTCATTTTTGCCGCAGAGCTCATCTTTCTTAACCATAACGATCTTAACCGTAACGATTTAAGCTTACAATGGATTAGGCTTCCGTAACAAGCAGTGTTACTGTACCATTACTATGGGTTTATTAATCATTGAAAATACAAGCGTCTATTTAAATATGTATACAATCAGTTATTGGCACTACACATCGTCTAATCATCAGCATATGAAAAATGAAGCTTTATGTAATGAATGTAATATGACAGAAGGAACAAGAGCGTCTCGATACAATGATGTGGGTCTAATCCAATCTCCCCTTCCGGCCTTCAAATTTCTATCCTTCGTTTTATTCCATATGCCAACCAGTGGACCACAGAGAATCAGCGGGTGTCGTTGCGTCATTGTATTCTTTGTTGCTACCGTCATAAGCATCCTTCATCCATGATTGTAGAAGTAGCTGTTGCATGCATTGGCATGAGTGTTGCAATATCACCCATGGTGGTGAACCATCTGTCGTCAAAGATAAAAGACTTCTTGTCCATGCCATCCAATCCATCATCATCCTCAACCGTATCCACGTGGTACAATTCATCGTTCCTGCTGACGACGCGCCAAGTAGCCAATGCAACATTCCAGGATTCTACATTACTGCACTTGATTGCATCCATCCATCGTAGTCATTGTAAGACCAATAAGAAAGAGCCTCTGTGATTGCTACTGATATGCTTCCTTTTCCATCCAGGTGTTGGTCAATCTCTTTCTTGGTCATTTCATTGCAGGTCAACAAGGTGAAGAGTGCTTGTATTGCGGGGTCTTGATAGCTGATATGGGACCATCCAGTCGTATGCATTATAGCAAGTTGCCGCACGTAAATAAAGCTGCTTCTATACAATGGCTATCAGCTGCCCACGTGAGGAGGCCGCAAGTAACTTGAGACATTGGAGACCTTGCTAATGGCAGCTGCTGTTACGTTTGATTGTGATAGAGGATTGTACAAGAGAAGGCGAAGTGTCAAGTTGTGTTGTAGTAGAGTGACAAGAAGGCTGTGAACACGGCATTGACTTGCGATTCAGTCAAAGACAATAAGATCAAGGCAGTCGTAAGATTGACATGATGAGCTGAAGCAGGACAATCGTTTGCAGGCGGTAGTTGTACTTGAATGGGGCAACAGTTGAGAATGGGAGGAAGACACAAGAAGTGGGGAGTGGAAGAGGTGGAAATTAAATAGGTCAGGCACAATCAGACATATCCATGCACAAAATAAATTAATAAACCCATGACCTTGAATGCCTCTCTCGAACCTCAAACTTTCACACAATATGCTCTTGGATATGCTGATCAACTTTGTCTTAAAGATTTTGAATGGGAGGGTATAATGTGGGGTTGACTATGTCGGACGGAAATTCCGGACCCGGCCGGATTCATGAAATGTCATTTAGTATGTATTATCTTGGGATTGCCCATTTCCAACATGAAACTTGGTAAGAAGGTTCTCTGAGTCATGCTGCTCAACTCCATTCATTTAAAAACCGTATACTTCATTATGATGTTTCAATGAATCGGGCGGTCCAAATTTAGGAGAGACAATAGGCAAGTAGGGTGCATAGTGCACACCCCCGCAATTGTCCACCTCCATCGTGAAACTTGTTCAGACCGGCGGGCTTCGACATGCTGATCACCTCCATTCAAATAAAATCACATGCTTCATCATGAGGATGTTGAATGGGAGCGGGAGAGATCATAAATGGATGGTAATATAAGTACTGTTGGGTGTCCATGAGCTTTTTTGCTCGTTTCGAACCTGAAACTTCTTTCACACAAGGTGCTCTCAGGCACATGAATCAACCTTGTTCTCATAAAGGTTCCACGCTTCATTCTGGAAATCAAATAGGGTATACTGCTCATTGTTCCAGGCCAGCTTTACAGAGATTGTCTCTTTTCATAAACATGGATAAAGCAAAGGGTTGCATGTTGCTGTAATGATGCATACTATAAGATCGTGATGTGGTTGTCTTTACTCCATAGGCAGCGTTAAGTCATCCAACGAGAATCCCAGGCTGTTGTTATTAAGGTATTATTAGATCAATCTTTATTGCTCATCATGCATGTATGTAGGAGAAAAGATAAACAGAATGGGAACTTGATTCAAAGGTTGGAGTAACAAAGAGAAGAATCTTTCATTGTCTAATTTATATGGATCATTGTATTATAAAAAGTGATGTTTATTGATCAGCAATCATTTTCTGCAATTCTTTACGGAATGCTCCGATACGTTCCAAAGCATATGAGATATAATCAAAGTCAATTTCACTATGGCAAGCTTGAACAAGACCCCACAATCCCCAGTGTAAATGGACAGCCATGAGCCATTGCCGAGTTTCCACAAGGAGAGAATCCACAAGATTGTCATCACCATTAGCATACTCCTTCAAGAAGCGAATTTGTTGTGCAGTGCTTGGGAAAGCATCAGGACACATGAGTGCAGGGGTATCACCATGATAGTTGTATGTCCATTCGATAAAGTGATTGGCAATATCATAACCACGAGGGTTGTAGCCTGCATATTCGAAATCCACCAGCACTAACGTATTTGCTGTTCCCTTGAGTCGAAGCACATTACCATACTGAACCTGCATAACATATATGTATGTGCATATTCAAGAATATCCATCATATATAAAAAAGGATGTCTATGAGTGATCTGTGATACCAAAGAAAGAGAGAAAAGTGATGATGATAACTTACATCATTGTGTGCAAAGACAATAGGGCTTGTATTCTTCAAGAAGGCCTTGCATTGATCAATCTCACGGCCCAGCCGGTCAAAGTCAAAGATGAATGGGAGAGAATGTGAGTCTTGTTGCAATGTATCGAACCAGCGATCGACACTGTGCCATACCGCCATATCATCCTGTGATGCTGGTGGATAGATATCAATAAGGCTATGGAGTTGACGGAAACGACGTGCGATTTGGGCTGATAAGACTGGGTCTTGCAAGTCTGAGTGGGTGAGAGTGGTGGATGGTAGGAATTCTTCAAAGCGACCATTGCCAAAGATAGCCAAAAGACGAGGACCCAACTTGAGATGGGCTAATCGATTCAACCAAAGTAACTCGTTGGATCTATCAATGAATTCATCGCTGCCAATCCCGTACACTCGTAATAGCAAGGTGGTTGTATTACCCACTGTCACAAAGTATACAGCACTATAACAATATATATAAATGTCTGATGCCAAATGTATATGAGCAGCATAGCATACTTACTTTGTCAGAGCTCCACTCACACGCCGTACATTGGTAACGGTGCAACCCGGGAATAGGGTATAGACCAAAGATTGGATAGCTTGTTCTAGTTGTTTCCCTTTAAGTATACTATAAAAAGGTGGAGGAGGGTAGAAATGTTAGAGGATGATTGTAGTGATAGAAGGTGGGGGAAAAATGAGCGGAAAAAGGGAACGGGTCACTTGCGTGAGATCCAGCACGGTGGAGCATCGAGGAACATTGTCTAATCGGGCAGGGGACATTCCATGGTGGTTCGTTTTCGGTTTTGGTTTTGGGAGAGAGTTGGAGGGAGAGGTAGTTGAGCTTACTATCAGTTGTGATGAAGTGGCGACCATGGTTCGTGTTGTATGTGGTTGGTATATCAAAGAGAGAAGAAAAAGAGAGGCGTGATGTCGTGTGTGTCTCTGTCCTTGTCGGTCTTAAAAATCCACTTCCCCAAAAGACTAAAGATGGCTGACATGTGAGACCGATCCAAACTCTATCAGCTTATCCCTGTCACGAGAACATTCTTGCTGCCAATAAACCAACAATGCTATATTTGATCCCTTCATTTCGTGTAGCAATAACAATAACAACCAATGTCACTTCCACTGTTGCTTTGTGCATTTTCTTTTCAAAGATAAAGACAGGGATGATATCATTTTATTTGTTTCATACATGTGTGCCAAGGAATAGTCTCGTGATCTTGATCCAGTAGAACTTTTGGCACGTGCTGCTTTCATCTGCAAGTCTTTCTAACATCAGATACAAAGTGGCACTTTTGGTCCCGTGATATGTGTGATCTATCATCATAAAGAAGTTTATTCCATCATTTTCTACCATTCATGTGGTGTGGTGTCCACCTGTCATCACGCGTTGGTTTATAATCCAATAGCATAGTCCGGGGGGAGGGGGTTTACAAGCTGTATCTGAAACAACAGCAGCAGCTATCATGCAAGGGCCCGAAAATTTGCTGGTGGTAGTGGTGTGTCTGCATGGAGCATCTTTTTTATTATCATTCATGTTATCTGTCATCCTTCAACATCTCGACCGCTATTTAGCCGACGCCAACTCGCACCCCACGCTTGAAGCTGCCTTGACAGCCGCCGTCAAACGCACTGTAAACGAGCCTGACTTGAGGTAGCATTCTCATAATCGGCCGTTTCGTGCACGATCAGTAACCCTTTTCTTTTCTACAGATCCGAGATTGGCCATTCCAATGTCTTTTGGCGATTGACTTGTTTGGCTCTCACAGCACTTTATTTCGATCGCAACGCAGAAGAATCCCTTATCGCGTTACTCAAACTAGCACGTAACGTGACAGCTGGCGACCAGATGAGCCAACAGCTGGCCATGTAAGTCTGTGTGTGTGTGTGTGTGATGTCTTGTTTGTTTGCTTACCTATCATTCCAACCTCATTGTGGATTAGTATACAAGGTGCTTTGGTCGAAACGGAAAACATTATCCGATATCGTGATAGGAAGAGTCCTGTGCTTAGTAAGTGCAAGTTACATTGCATTGCATGATCCATCATTGTACTGACTGGTGTTGTCTTCCAGGTATGACTGTGGTCCAAGTGGGTGTACAAGCCATCTGCAATTTCATCACAGGCAATCCGATTGCCCTTGAATCGATATGGGAAGATTGGATGCAACAACAAGATCGTGGTACCATCTTTAGGTAAAAAAGTCAAAGAGGAATGGAGGGAGGATCAAGTTCTCACGCTTTGCATCCGTTTCTTGGTAAAAAGCGACTTGTTGGCCGTCAATGATGATACCGTTGTCATGAGCACCATGGTGTTGATACTCAATTGCATTAGCAATTCCCCCGAGAGATGGTAGGTCGTGTAGGATGGAGAGTGTATGTACACAAAAGTGCTCATATAGATCCATAGCAAGATCATGATCAAATCAATCCCCGGTCAAAAGATGGTGGCAGCTATTCTGGATGACTTGGAGCGTTTGCATAACGATGAAAAGAGCAAGAATTTTGAACTCGGGTAAGTAAATCATAATCAATGGATGGGTGGTATTTATTTTCTCACGCATATATTAGGTATACCATCCTAAGCCAGCTTATTGATGAGGGTCACTTTACAGCATTGTACGACTGTGTGAAGGGTTCAAAGTACGTTGTGATGCAAGAGGTACTTTTTTTTTTCTGAAACTGATTGAATTGTGATAGCGGACAAATGAATAGCCGTCAGACACGTCTCTTGAAGGTGCTCGATTCCAAGGTTCATCGTTCGGAGCAACAACAGCAACATGAATTACCCTCCTTTATTCATGATACGGATCTTGAATGCGTGGCAAGCCTCGTCAATGAATTCTCCAAGGAAGCAGTGCAAGCATTTGAGCAGGCCAAGAGCGGGGATGGCAAAGTGGAAATGGATAACGTGTCGGAACTGTATACAGGATTGGTGCTTGTATTGCAATTGTCGGTGTCGCTGTTAACAATGCAAGACCAGGGACATTTCCGAGAAATGCTTGTAGAAAAGGATACAATGGGCAACATGACAAGTAAGTAAACTTTGAAGGAAGAAGAAACCCAAGGTGTAACGACGCACAGACCGGTAACCCACCCCAAAAGATCTACTTAGATGCTGTGAGACGATGAGCCAGCCTGGGTTCAACTATTTGAAACGCGACAGTGTACGGCTTATGGGGACGCTGTGCTACCATGACCGGAGGATGCAGGATAAGGTACCGGGAATGAGGATGTATGAAAAAGTGGAAGGATTGTAATGACTAACATGCTTTATTTAGATTCGAGAAACGGGTGGTATACCACTTGTACTTGCACAGTGCAAGATTGATGACGCGAATCCATGCAAGTATAACTAAAAGGAAAAAAAAAAGCGGGGCTTATTGTTTGAGAACGTTTGGTTGGGGAAAAGCTAAATTGTGATATTTAGATCTTCGTGAACATGCGGTACTTGCCATCCGTCATATGTTACAAGACAATGATGAGAACCAGACCCTGATTGCAGAAATGGAACCTTTACAAGCTGTACAAACGGATGATCTTTCGGATATGGGACTCACTGCTCGTTTGGAGAATGGCAAAGTCAAGCTATCCAAGAAGAAAACCTCAGATGATTAGTCCGACATGTCAAACATAGTGTCTTTGTTCTCTCTCTCACTCTCTCACCCTTTCTTTTTCTTTCCCCCTTTCTCTCTTTCTCACACTCACTTACATATTCTCTCACACGCATACACTATTATCCATGCCTCCAGCTTTTGACCCACCATATTCAGTAAAGGCACCCAATGCCCCAGTCAAAGAGGGCGAGACAGCTCCTATGCGTCATTTCAAGTTTGCCGACAAGCTCATTGATCATCCTCCCAATATTTATACAATGTGGGACATGTACTTGGAGGGCAACAAGATCGGTGGTGGTGAGCAATAGTCTTTTTGCTTTACGTTGCCATGGAGATAATAACAACCTTGGTTTTAGACACTCCATTTCTCGGTACTCGCCGCATAAACGATGGTGTTGCTTATGAGTATGTGTGGCGTTCCCACAAAGAAGTGCGCCAATCCATTGAGAATTACGGCCGTGGTCTCGTGAGCCTTGGCTTGGGTCGTCAAAAAGCCATTGGTGTTTACAGCATTAATCGTCCCGAGTGGGTAAGTGACATGAGGGTGGTGGTCAAGGAACTCTTTTTTTTTGGGGGGGAGCCGTTTTTAACATTCCATTTATGATAGACAATGACTGAATACGCATCTTATCGCCAAAGCTTCATGATTGTGGCCTTGTATGATACTCTTGGTGCTGAAGCTATTGAACACATTGTCAACCAAACCGAGATGGAATTTATTGTCGCCAGTGCCGATAAGCTAAACAACATTACTCAGCTCAAAAGCCGTCTGCCAACCATCAAAAATGTCATCATTATGGATCACGACAATCTCAAAGAAGCCGATAAGAAGGCCGCCAACGAAGCCGGTGTCGAAGTGTATACTTTCCAACAAGTTGAAAAGATGGGTGAATCTATCAAGGAGGAAACCGAGCTTCCCAAGGCTGAGGATATTGCCACCATTTGCTATACCAGGTAAAAAAAAAGCGTTGGGGCATTTCATGGGATTTAGATTTCCTCATGACAGTTTCTGATATATATATATATATACGTGTGTGTGTAGTGGCACGACCGGTGTCCCCAAAGGAGCTGTGCTTACACATGCCAACTGCGTTGCTTCCATTTATTCAGCTGCTTGTGTCGGTGACTCGGGCTCGTTTGCTAGAGTGGATGAAAACGATGTTTACATTTCCTATCTTCCACTTGCACACGTGTTTGAGCGTGTGGCTCAAGGATTGCATGTTTTCCGAGGTGCTTGCATTGGTTACTACCAGGTAAGTAGGAGAAGGAAAAGGATGGGAATATGCAGGTACTCATCATTATGCATAACAACAAACAGGGTGATACGGCTAAATTATTGGATGATATTGCCGAGTTGAAGCCAACCGTTTTCTGCTCTGTTCCTCGTTTATTCAATCGCATCTATGACAAGGTCTTGGCCGGTGTTCGTGCAAAGGGTGGTTTGAGCAGCTTTTTGTTCCACAGAGCTTTTGGTTCTAAAAAGGCCAACTTGGATACCACTGTTTATCATTGGCTTTGGGATCGTCTTGTCTTTAGCCAGGTAAAGAAATGAATGCATCATCATCATCATCAATGAGATAGGCCGTTATTGACATACCTCTGTTTATTCTAGATTCGTCAAAAGCTTGGTGGTCGTTTGAGATTCATTTTGAGTGGTTCAGCACCTGTTTCACCTGATGTCATGGATTTCATGCGTATTTGTTTCTCGGCCAATGTATACGAAGGCTATGGTCAGACCGAAAACTTTTGTGGTGGCTGCTTGGTAAGAAAGTTATTACGACAAACTAACCATATTGGGGATTAACCATGACATGACAACAATAGACGCTTACTGATGATAACACATCCGGTGTGGTTGGTGCACCCTTCCCATGCTCCGAGATCAAGTTGGTGGATGTACCTGACATGGATTATCGTTCCACTGATAAGCCCTTCCCACGTGGTGAAATTTGCGTGCGTGGTCCATCCATTATGCGAGAGTATTACAAGGTGCCTGATAAGACGGCTGAAGCTATTGATGAGGATGGTTGGTTGCATACGGGTGATATTGGTCTATTCGACTCGGCCAATCGTCTTCAAATCATTGATCGTCTCAAGAACATCTTCAAGTTGTCCCAAGGCGAATACATTGCACCTGAAAAGATTGAAGGTGTTTATCAAAAGCATGAACTCGTTGCACAGGCCTTTGTTTATGGTGATTCCAAGCAATCCTCGCTCGTTGGTATTGTTGTGCCTGATCCCGAAACCTTTGTTCCATGGGCTCAAAGCAAGGTTTCTGGCTTGTCCAAGGAGGAAGCTTACAAGTCGGATGAAGTAAAGAAGGAATTGCTCAAGGTTTTGAATGCATATGGCAAGGAAAATGATCTCAAGGGCTTCGAGCAGATCAGAGCTATTCACTTGACAGCTGAGGAATTCACGATTGAGAATGATCTTCTTACCCCCACCTTCAAGCTCAAGCGTGAACTTGCACGCAAGGTATATGGAACTCAAATCGATCAAATGTACAGCACCTTGTCCAATGGCCGAAGCTTCAACTAGATTAGAAAACACACCCACACACACACACGCACACATCTCTATTCTCTTTTTACATATCCTTTGTAGTTCACCCACTCCCCCTTCAACCTAGCTTGTTGTCATTGTTCATTCCCAATTTTTTTATATACAATATATTTCCTATATACACAGAATGCGCTATTATTACTTGTTGTCGGGGTCGAAGCAGGATTTGGCACTCTCGAGCTTGTTTTGGATATCCTGGATTTGCTGGCAAATGCGAACACGTTGTCGATATGTCATTTGTTGTACAATTTCACGGGGGGTGTCAATAGAGAATTCGCCAAGTTGATCAACGCTTTGTAAAGGATCCAACTGAAATCTCACGCGAGGATGGTTTTCTCGATCCATATGTAAAAAGATAGTACCCATTGGAGGTTCATCGTCATCATCATAGCTTGTCGTTTGATATTGTAGTGATGGGCCCAATTGAAAACTAAGATCCTGATCGTGATCATTGTTGTTGGTAGGAGGATTGTCGATATCATCATCGGATGTTTGCTGCTGTAGGTCATGTGTATCATTTGCAAGCTGTTGTTGTTGTTGTTGTTGTTGTTGATCCATGCGAAGCTGTTCCTGCTCCTTCTGATGAACTACTTCGTCGTTGGATGAATGTTGGATATCACGATCATGCTCCTCACGTGGTCTGTGCTGCTCTTGGATCACTCTTTGCATTCTTCGCTTGGCTTCTTGACGTAAATACACTGCTGTATCGGCACCGTAGATATGACAAAACTCGCGCATCGTCATTTTCCGTACTGAGTCCGGTAACTCGTTCACCATGGACATACATTGAGCACGTAGGGCAGCGATAAGGAACTCGGTACGTTGTCGAATGTCCTGCTTGCGTCGATGCACTATATACAAGCTCATGAGCTTACACTGAGCAAGCGCTCCAGCATTCAAGCCTTACATTCTTTCTTGATAGTAGCACGAGCTTCATGCAAAAGTATTCGATCAGGGTCTTTGGTCATTGGAGGGGTGCTTTGGAAGAAAGGGAAAGTTGAAGGTCGTATATAACGCCGACACAAAGAAAATGTCTAATCACGTGTATCCTTTATCTTATCCTGCATGATGCTGCTGCCACCATTCTCCACTGGTCCATTCTATTACGAGTGTCTATCTTTGCTGGTTGGTCCGTCTGTTAGATATCTATGCACGCGTTTTATCGTACTTTTCAAGCATTCCCTCAACACGTCGATATTGCAGGTGCATGTCATCAGCATCATTCGACGCCTCCTGTCAAGAAGGCCAAAGCTCTTGTTTATTTATATACGAGTACTAGATTACGTGTATTGGATTAACCACCAAATAAAGAGCTTTATTATATATGCACAATCAAGGAGATACATTATAGAACCATTTGGTGTCATACTGTCGGGAGATAAAATATACAAGTGCGGGCGGGCCGAATGGCTATGGCAATGCTCAAGACCCAATTGTGAACAACCCCTCTTTCCCTATATCGACGATGTCCAAGGTAAATATCAACATGAGAGTGTGGAGACAATAGCAAATAATCAATGGATGAACGAGATTTATTGATGGATGAAATGGAAATATGGATGGATGGATGGATGGATGATGGTGAAGGTGTGTCACCCAATACTGATTTTGGCTCTCTTTTCTAGTTCCACGAATACCAGGTAAAAATACGAACAGCTCCCCCATTATGCAACAGCTCTCCCATTGAACAGTTCCATGCTGAATAATGTGATATATATATATATATATAAACACAGGTGGTCGGTCGCAAGCTCCCTTCGGAGAAGGAGCCCCATCCCAAGCTCTACCGCATGCGTGTCTTTGCTCCCAACACCGTTGTTGCCAAGTCCCGCTTCTGGTACTACTTGAAGAAGCTTCGCAAGGTCAAGAAGGCTGCTGGTGAGATTGTCTCTGTCAACGAGGTAGGATAGCAACCATGGAAGTGGGAATAGTAGATATTAACGATATGCTATGACGATAGATCTTCGAGAAGCACCCTGAGCAAATCAAGAACTTTGGTATCTGGATCCGTTACGATTCTCGCTCTGGTACCCACAACATGTACAAGGAATACCGTTCCATGTCCCGTGTTGAAGCTGTCGAGAACTGCTGTAAGTAGAATGTGGTTGCCGTGGTTACACAGCACATCAGGAACAATAATGCAAATATACTAATATGAATACCACATATAGACCAAGACATGGCTGCTCGTCATCGTGCTCGCTTCTCCTCTGTTCAAATCATGCGTGTTGCTGAAGTCAAGTCTGCTGATATCCGTCGTCAATACGTCAAGCAGCTCTTGGTCCCCAAGCTTGCTTTCCCCTTGCCCCATCGCATCCAGCGTGTCGACAAGTCCCAACGCCGTTTGTTCATTGCCAAGCGTCCCACCACCTTTTATTAGTGCAATCGCATCCAATAAAACACAAACAATATTGTGTGCTGTTGCTGTTGAATCACAACTCTTTCTTTTTTGTTCATCATTCAGGGGTGCCAATCACGCCATCCGCTGCTTGTCTTTATACATCCGAGATCTTACCAATGACCTAAACTCAGCATTGAAACAAAGCGTATATAAGTCATCCGCCAAAGAAACTAGTTTTTGTTTCTTTTCTCATTTTTTTCTTTCCATCTTCTTCTCGTTGTCTGTGATCCCCCTCCTCTCCCATGTCCTCTCAAAACGATATTGAAAAAAAGATTGTAGCTCAAGGCGATGCCATCATCTACAATGACACTGTAGGTCCTTCCGGATGGACTGATGAGACTCCTGAAGATCGAAAAGCATTTGAACAAAGCTTACGCCCTGTCGATCGTCAACTATTGGAGAAGGCTCTCCCCCATTTCCATGTCATCACCAACGACTATGTCCATGTACCTGTCAGAGATGCATTCAACTGGAACGAGGTAGCTAATCTGTTAGGCACCGAAAGTGAAGGAGATTGGTTTATTGTTGCATTCCGGAGTGTACGGAAAGCGGATGCCGATTCTAAGGCACTCTATGATGCTGATGCCAGAGCCCATCGAGAAGCTATCCATAGCGGTGGTCTATTGCAGGTACGTTAAAAGCCATCTTGGCAACAAAATGATGACAAAGAAACTCATAGAATCCTCACATTTTGTATGTAGTATTGGTATGGTGATTTGAATGAACATCGAGAATGCTTGGCCATGTGTATTTGGGTGAATCGAGATTATGCCCTTAAAGCTACAAAGAAGCCATTACATCTAGAAGCTGCTAGACTTGCAGGATCCATGTATGAATCTTATCAATTGGAACGATACCGCTTGATCAAGCGTGCTGGTGAGACTACCTTTGACCTTGAGCAGCTTTAAAAAAGATGCCCCCTTCCTTCTTTTCCCATTCATCTTGCATAGTATACTATACACATTTCATCTGCCCCAATGATTACCCTTCATGAAATAGAGAATCCCCTTTTTCCTTTTGTCCAGACCTCCTCCCTCGTCTTTTTTTTTTTTTTTTCTTGTCACAGATTTTGTTTGGAAACATGTGATCAATGAAATAAAATACACACAGGATGTCACCCGCCAATTCATCTGGATCTAATGCATTGTCGGATGCCAACTCTTTACTCCTCCTTCTCCTCCCATTTTTCATGTAGCACCACCGCATGGGAATAGTGGATTCTTATTTCCTTTATCCTGAATGGTTCCATGAATACATAACTAATGCTCTATGTCTTCCCAATTGCGGCCTTTTACTTGTGCAAGCTGCTCTTCGGTCATTGCCTTTCCGCTGGTAAAGTAGCCCGAAGCAATTTTGGCATCAATCTCCACTCTACATTTAGAAAAGTAATATTAATACATCATGATTGAATACTTTTTGTCTCCCCGCATAATACCTTGAGTCAGCTGGGATCATATCTTCCGGAATAGGCACTCGCTCCACAATGGGGATACCAGATTCAACAATTGCATCATGTTTCTATGGAACGTAACAATAATGAAGGTATTGCGTTAGCTTTTGTGTGTGTGCGAAGAATAAAGAAGATGATGATGATTCCTTACCATATTGGACATTGACTATAAAAGTATATAGGAAAACAATGAGTAATTGCAGTAAAATGACAATGCTCTCTATACACATACCATCATGCGGTCAATCTTTTTGATGCCAAGCCAATGCAAAACATCTGGCATGAGTGCTTGGAAACGCATATCCTTGACACCGGCAATGCATTCTGTGCGTAAAAAGTAATGATCGGCAGTATCACCACCCGCTTGTCGTTTCCCTATTCCCCCATCATGTTATGTTAACAAAGGGCAACCCTAACGGTTATAATGATGACTATGTACTTACGAGCATTGTAAACCAAATACTTTGTCACCTCACCGAGAGCACGACCTTCCTTCCGGACTAGTTCAAGTGCCATGTCAGATGATGCATAAAAAAAGGTCACGTAGTAGATGAACTTACAATAGACAATGACACCAACACCACCTTGTTGGGCCTGCTTGACGCATGCTTCGATGCCATAGATCAAATAGGGACGACACGTGCAAATATCACTGCCTATGTGATGCAAAAAAAATGCAGGTTAGTGTGGGAAACAACCACGCTATGTTGTTTGTTTTGAACAAACAACCCCCCTTTCTCTTTTTACCAAACACATCGGATCCGTTGCACTCATCATGCACTCGAAGCGTCAATTTTTTCTCAGGGTCTGCAGCACACACATGCACAAAAAGCAACGTGATCTCGTTAGTACAGTGGTCATTTTTTCTCATGCTCCCCATCATTCTCTCTCTTTTTCTTTTGCTCTCTTTACCAGAAATATAAGCAGGATTGCCGAAAACATAAACGCTGATACCTCCAATAGGAGGAAGATACACCTTAAGATCGGGTCGTGTAATCAATTCAGGATACATGCCACCTGTGTCTTCAAACAATGCTCGACGCAATAAACCTTCATCGATGCCAAAGCGTTCAGCCACACCAGGCAAGTACCAAACCGGTTCAACAGCTGCCTTGTTAACGGCAAGATCACCACGATCATTGACGACGATTTTTCCATCCACTTGCAGCTTGCCTTGTTTTACAAGCATCTCCATTTCTGCCATCGTCATGTGTGCCTTGGTCACTGCAATGGTAGGTCTATACATATATATATATATGTAGATGCACGTGTTCATATCCATGTTCCTGCGTATACCCTTTTACACATTATGTACCTGACATCCAATCCATTTTCATATTCTTCCTTAAAGACCTGTGGCAATACATGTCCCCATGGATCCAACGATACAATCTTGCGAGGATCATACCACGACGGATGAGGACCGACATTGAAAGCTGGTTCAGTCATGGCAAAGTTAGGACGATGATCACCAGGCAAGTCGCCAATGGCCACAGCCAATGCACGATAGACACAATAGGAGCCACCATAAGCACCAATAGCGTTTCTAAAATATCGAGTGAGAAAGAATGTCATCAGAGTGAGACATGCAAGACATACCTCTTTTTGATGCTTTCAGGATGACGAGAAGCAACCACAGGGCCACGCTCCTTTGGATCTTGTGCTCCCCAATGAAGGTTCACTGGCTGTATTCCCAATTGATGAGGATAAGCTACAATAATTGGAGCGTGAGTAAAATTCAACCAGGTGGATGATAGTATTATAGGCCACTTTACTTGTGAGAATGACACGTTGAGGGTATTTGGATGCAACGGAACCACCACCAGCAGCACCGCTTGATGCGTTCACCTTGGTGGTGGCGGTTGGCTTTGTTGAATTGGAAGGGGTTGTGCTTGTGGGCGAAGAGGAGGTGGAGGATTGGTGTTTCACCGTTTCAGGGTGATGAAGCAGTTGTTCCACCTACGCATACGTAAATGTCAAATTCTCTTGTTCTCTGTTTTTGAAACGCCACTCATGCATCCTTTTTCATTATCCCCCAAACTTAGACACGTACCTGAGAAGAGAGTGCTTGTTGGTCAGTCCGGAGTGCTTCCACTGATGCCAAGAGCTGTTGCAATATTTGCTCGTCGTTCATAGTCATCAGGGATGATATGAGAGAGAGAGAAAAAGGAAAAAGTGAAGAGAGAAGAGGAAGAAAGGGTTGCTTTGGTCAAGTGGAAAGAGGAAAGGGATATGCTTAAATAAGTTTTTTTTGGTGAGAATGATATAGGTCGTATATCTGTTGTTGCTGCAAAGCATATCCAATCAGGGGGAGCGGAAAAAGGGAGCTATTCATGCAGCGTGCACCAGTGAAATCGGACATGTGATACCCAATCTCGCACCAACGGTCTGCATTAGACGTTCTTTTTTGCATTGATAAGAGCCTTTTTACTGTGTGTACCATCTACACACACTGCCCTCGTGAGCTATTTTATCGACGCTACTACGCAATCTCCATCATATCTTTTCCCACCCACACGCAACCCCTGATACATATTGGTTACAATATTGTGTGTATATAAAACAACAACAACAACAACCAACAACAACAAAAAACAAAACAGCCCCCCGTTTTCCCTCTATCTTTTCATTCTCTTTTGCTTCTCTCTCTCTTTACAATGACTGCCTCATTACACATTAGCGAGCATCCCATTGTCGCCATCAAGTTATCTCAATTACGAGAAGCAGCCAACTCGCCCAAGGTGGTTCGTGAATTAATGCGAGACCTGTCTCTTTTATTGGGTTACGAAGCATCGTCTACTCTACCCACTCTACGTGAGAAAAAGGTATCTACATGCGTGTAGGGTCATGTTGTATTGCATGCGTTGACGTTGTATTATGTAGATGATGAGTCCATATGAGCCATTCACAGGTGTCGAGCTCAAGCAACGTGTTGCCCTTGTGCCCATTTTACGGTCAGGCCTTGGACTCGTGGATGGTACGTAAAACGATGATGATGATAACACGGGTGGTACGTACGCTATCAAGAATGCTTATCAGCAGCACCCTGATAGGTTTCCTTTCGCTCTTTCCTGAAGCTCCTGTGCTACATCTCGGCTTATATCGTGAAAAGGTATAAAGTTGGAAATGCACCTTAACTCCCTCCCTCACTCCTGGGACACATTAATATTCTCACGCTCATCATTCTATCCTCGTTCTATATGTAGGTCTCTTTACAACCCGTTGAATACTACAACAAGCTTCCTCAAAATCCTCAGGTGGATGTTTGCTATGTGCTGGATCCCATCGTCGCTACAGGTATAAAAGGATGAGAGATATCTTATAAATGCTGAATGGCTTTATTATACTATAGGCAATACCGCTGTGGCCACAATCAACATTTTGAAGGAATGGGGCCTTTCAGGTGATAATATAAAGTTTGTTGGCGTACTTGCAGTAAGTGGATCTGGGATTTCTTTGTGTGTGTGTGTGTGATGTATGCATTCCTAATCACCACGTATGTAGTCTCAGCAAGGTATCGATCAAATTCGAAATGAACATCCGGATGTTGATATCTACATGGCTGCTGTTGACCAAACCTTGGATGAACATGGATATATCCGACCTGGTCTTGGTGATTCGGGAGATCGCTTGTGGAATACCGCCATTTGATGGGACAACAAGATTAGCTAGTCGGCTTTTAGGATACCATCAATGAATACACACTGGTTTCTAGAAAATGGATGCATATATGGTATATGATTTATTTGGGTGTCGCTTTTTGGAAACGAGGGGTATACGGAGCATCGGTATGGATGGTGTGGCAAAATATATAATACACATGGGATCGTGGATGTGGATGATGATAATAATACATTTCGGGTATGTTGGTGATGGAAAAGGTGGCGTGTGTGTGTATGTCGAACAACATGATCTATGCCCAGTAACCAAGCAAAGACATGAGAGCTGCACCAATATACATTGACATTAGGCAAGTGAGTTTGTTGGCAAAGGATGAATTACGGAAGCCGAGGTTGTGCGTCATTTCAGAGCTGATGAGAGAGATGAATGCATTGTACAACAAAATTCCGGCTGCCAAAGAGTCGAGGATGGCTTGTGCGAGAATGGATGGTGCCGAGTTTGGATTAATGGATACATTGACACCAATACCAATAGCCACACCAACAGGCGTAGTGAATGCAAATACAAGACCCATCAGCAATGGCTTGATGGCACTGCGGAAATCCATCTCATTGATACGTGTGCCCAAGGCAATACCTTCAAAGAACTAGAAAAGATCACAAGTTCAGTAACGAGCTATCGAATGTGGGAATGTCAAGATGATTTACCTGATGGAATACGAGAGCGATCAAAAGTGCATTAAATCCATCCGAGCTGCTGAAACCCAGAGTAAGGCCGATAATCACGGAATGGATAACGATACCAATTTCGAGAACGATGGTGTTAATGTTCTTATCGAGTGGTGTGTGCACATGTTGGTCAACTCCGACTTCAAGATCGGCTTCTTTGGCAGTGGTCTCACTGCTGCTGCTAGAACTTTTGGTGCGTTCGAGATGTGCAAAAGCTGCCAACTCGATAAGCTGGACGAAGAATACAGCAATAAGAGCAAATACACCGACAAAGCCTTCATAATTGTGCCAGCTGCCTGAGGTGATACATGGACTTTCGAAACGTTCCGTGGCTTCTGGCATGACATGGACAAAGGCAACCGACAAAATGACACCCGTGCCGACTATATATATATATATATACATGATGAGTTTTCTTTTTTCAAATGCAGCTCAAGTTGTTTTGGACTTACAAAACTTTGCAACCGTTAACACCCAATACCGAATACTATTTTTTGAGTATGGGCTGATACGATGCAAGAGGATGGGAGTAAACACACCTATGTCGCTATTATGTCAGCAATTCGTTTCATGGTATCTTGGAAATAGATGGCTTACCGACAAGCGTTGCTGCCATAATAATAAAGATTGAACCGATACGAAGGCCGAGATTATATTCATCTTTTGGAACAGCTGCACATTCATCTTGAGCTGATGATTCTTCTTCTATTGCCAAGTACATATTAACAACGAGAAGACAAATTGGCGGATATAGGATCATGAAACTCACCCTGCGCATACACGAGGGCTGATGACCATAATAAGAAAAGAGCGAGTAGAGGAAATGCTTTGTTGCTATGCATGTCGAATGGGCGAATGATGGAGATAAAAGAAACAAAAAAGCAATAGTCGACACGCTGATGTGAGAGTGTGTTGGATTCACGTATATTTGTTATGTGGATGGAACAAAGAAACCGTGGAAAAACGTGGGATTGACGATTTCTTAAATCATAACCTCGAAGGTCCTCACCGCCACTCTTGTTGGCCAATCATGATCAAAAATTTCTTGTGGCAATCACGGTCATGGTTACTGCTTGTTTGCAACTTTAAACCAAGAGCGTCATGATAAATTGCCGCTCGCGTGTTGTGCCACCTCCCATTGGCCTATTGTCGCATCATTTTTGAGCGGGTAAATTGTCGCATTATCAATAACGTAGCTCCTCTGTCTCATCGTAAAAAATTTCTTGTATCGTCATGTTTGTTATGTCAATAATAGAGTTGGTTTCATCCATGCCGTCCACTTTATATCCTAGTCAATCCCATCCCACCGTCACCATCACTTGTTCTCTGTATATGGAGGAAACCACCAAAAACGGTAGTCTATCGTCAACCTGACTGTCATGACAACGACGGTCGGTGCGAGGATGAACGTGGTACAAGATTCTCTATCCCGATCCTCGGCCCAAATCAAATTGAAAATTTTTGTTGCTCATTGGTCGACAAATATCCTTTATCAAGGCACCACTTGTACAAAGCTACTAGCTACATATCCACAGGTATCTTGTAACGCATTGATCGATTCATCCCATTTGTGGGCCACCCACCAATCCTTGTGGTCGTTTTGAACTATGGCTAACCATGTCCCACGCTTAATGCTCAAGTCATCTGGATGGTCACTGTGGTAGTCGTAGAGTGCACGTGCCCATATAACTTGTTGCTGTTCCTGCTCCTGCTGTGATGGTGGATGATGATGATGATGGTGATTGTATTCTTCTTGTTCAGCAGTGGCAGTAGTAGCTTGTTTACGTTGCACACCCAACTCTTGCAATAACCCACGAATCGAATCATTGAAGGCCTCTTCCATGTCTAAACTGGTTCTCATTGTTCGCCTTCGACGTGGTTTGGGTCGCTGTTGGTGTGATGATGCTGGTGGTTGTTGATGATCCACTTGAAATCGATTGTTGCCAATAGCCATGACTACTTGTGCTCGTGGATCGATACATTCATCGTCAGCGTTATCCACATTTTGGCTACGACTTGCAGGTGCAGGTTTTTTGTATTCTCCACGGCAGCTGCCAGATGCGTACAAATGTACCTTTCGTTCTTCCACTGCTTGAGGTAATTCTTTTGGTTGTTGTTGTTGTTGTCGCTGTTGATGCTGACTCGATCGTCGTCGTGGTTCACAATAACTTGCAGTTCGTCGAGCCGTTGTCGTTTTGGATGAAGTAATTGCTGGGGTCTGAGGTAAAGGGGCAGTAGCGAGGATCTCATCATTGCCAGTAGGAAACTGAGCAACTTGATAGCGGGGTAGTGTCTTTGCAGGATCATCAAAGTAATTGACATATACAGGAGGCTCTATCCAAACACACAATCAATATCATATCAATTCCCACAATGCCATATCATTTGTTTACCTGGAATCATGTTGCCGGTTCCCTTTTCATCAATAAACTTTTCCACGTCGGTCTTTGGATCACATACATCGAGTGCTTTCCAAAACTGCTCATAAGATTCTTGTTCTTGGCCTGATGTTGTTGATAGGATGTTGATGTAAATGCACATGCTGTGATGAAGAAACTCAACACGCTTCTCTTCCATTTCTTGAAAACGCTATAATAATCAATCAGCTTATTGATTGTTTCCTATTTCACCACAGCCCACTACTTACATCACATGCAATCTTCCATTCATGATTCCATAATGCTGTGGCATCCGTCAACTTTGCACAGGCATCCTTGTATTCTTTGTCTACAAAAGTGAATCCAGTATGAGCTGATGATTGGCTTTCATAGCATCCTAATGTGGTACTTGCCTAGCGTTCGAATCTCATTCTTGCTCCGTTCTACCTTGAATTGGAGTCGATCCATGTCTTTGGACCCCGTGGCCGATGCAATTTGGTGTTCAAGGCTGACCTTTTTGGCGCACTCGGCTTCGTACTTTTCTTTGGCCTTGTTCACATGGGATGCATGCAGGTTCTTGTTGCGATGTGCCTTATCAACATTGGTCTGATACTATGTATATATCCAGGAGTCATTATCATGCAAGATCACTTTGACGCCAACAACACCATTACATACCAGTTTACGCTTATCCTTTTGCTCAAGAATGAAATTATCCAAAGGCAACTCCAATTCCACCCGTATCTTACGAGCCAGCTCTTGATGTGCTTGTGCGGAAGATTCCATTTGCTTTTGTGTCGATGCTAGCAACATCCCTAGCGTACCAGTCTCCTCACGCCCTAGCTCGGTTTTGGTCTGCTTGAGTAGCTTTTTGGCGAGATCTTCGTGCAACGACGCTCTAGCAATAACCCAATCAATACCAGCAATCATAAACCCACTATCCTGTCAGTCATACTTTGTATTGTAAAAGCTCTTGAGATCGTCACATGTCTTTTTCGCCATGTTCATCTTATGCATGAGGACATTGTAGCCGGCATCTTCCTTGCCCTGTGTGTGTGTGTCATTAGACTTGACTCTGCATTGGCGCGATTCCATGAGTACACTTACCCAAAAGTTATTTGCAAATGTCTTTGGAATACTGAGCGAAGGTGTCATGACGATAGTAAAGAAGAGGGTTGAAAGAAGACGCCATTTTCCGAATCGAGTGGTGAAGAAAAACAAGTTGCTGCATACGGAAAATATGCATGAATTGCATTGTTGCACAGGGTGATTTACAGCACACAATGAAGATCGTTCCTTCCTCTGGCAACCGAATGCTGGTGTAATCAAATCATGTAGTATATTACATCCCACAATCACAATATATTGCTTGTTCCTGATTTCCTTTCCATACTACAAATAATATTCCCTTTGCATTATTGATGAGTTGGTTTACGCCATTGTATATCAAACACTTTCATTGTGAGCTCCATACTTGTTGAATACAGCTTTAATGGTAAATAAAAAAGATTTTGGATACTATATACATTATGATCGTCGAAGAGCCGGTTCCCATTTTCCCAACGGCTGTCCGCTTCTCTCAATAGCCTTAGCAATGTTACGCGACTTGTCCTTGAGCTGTTGAATGGTCCGATTCCTTAGCTGCTTTGAGTATTTCTTTTTGATCCTCTCCCATTGTGCAAAACCAAATTCTTCATATCCCTTCTTTAGAGCTTCAGTTTCTTCGGATGTCCACCGTTCAGGAAGCTTTCTCAGTTTCTCATTTCCTTGTCGTGGTGGTGGTTGTGCTGTGTTGCGTTTCCTAATAGCCATTCCATTCATGATCAGTTGGCGCTTTCCCCCATTGCAATGGATCAATGATACTTGCCTTTTGGCGTTGCTATGGTTTGACTCTGACGCAGTTGAATGATCGTCATCATCATCATCTTTGTCGTCCTTTGGTTGATAATCGCTATCATCGTGGGTGTCCTCTTTAGGCGATGATTGAGAAACAGTTGTAGTAGATGTAGTGTTCTTGGGTATATCCTTTTGTTCTTGTGGGGCAACAGATGCAGGTGATGGTGTAGGTTCCTCATCAGGCGATTCGATTAATCTCTACATAAAAGTCAGCAGGTAGGCTCTCTCTTTCCCATTCCACATTCAACTTGCCAGTTTTTCTTCAATATCCATAATAATAACATTCTGCCATGCCTTTCGCATACGTATTATGGGAAAATGTCTATTCATATCCTCAGGGAAGTCCTTGACCTTGTGATCAAACTATCAACATGCCATTATCAGAATACAAGTAAAGCTAAATGCAAACGCACTTTTTACCTCATCAACTATCTGTGCAGCAAGCGGTAAAACGCGTTCACTTCCACTTTTGTGGGCAGGGAGGTTGTAGTACTTCAATTTCCTGGGGCAATATGCATTGATAACGTCGACGGCATCCACCGCCCCATCCGTTGCCATACGGGCCAACATGTCACGATATGCCGATTGTACCCTCACTTGAAGATAGGCGTCCACAATCCACTCAGTGCATTCAAGGGAGCGAGGAATCACTTTGGTAAAATAATCCTCGGTAGCCAGCTCGAGGTCTTTTAGATCATCGTCCCATAAGGCTGCGGTAAAGATGGCCAAGTTTATGCGCTGAATGGCACGTTGCAACCAAATAGTATCAACATTCCCCAGCTTGCGCCGTAGTCGAAAGTAGTCCAGGTAATAACTTCGCTGTCGAAGGTCCTTGCAACGCACTATCCAAGCCATTGCCTCCATCAGGATCACGACCGAAACAATGTCAGAGCAATATGGGATCACTTACCTAACACCTCTTGTAGTTCAGGTTTCGCCTCGTTTCCCGGATCACATAAGACAGTGTCAAGTGCAACAATGGCGGCCTGATCTGCTGATCGCAGCACCGATTCGATTGTCATGGAAGAAAAAGTAGAATAGAAAACAAAGGAAGGAACACCTGCTGCTGCCCTAATTCAATAATAAATGCTCCCTTTATCATTCAACAATGAACGCGTGCTTTTTTCCATGTCATTATCGTCCACGTGATATTTCTATAACTGTGTACGTAGTCTTGGTGGATTGTGGTGGATGAAGGCTTGGTATATTACTACAACTTCTTGACGGTCTTTGGATGATAATTTACTTTTAGTATTTGGACATCCCATTGAATGCGGCCACTCATTATTAATCCCCCGGGTGCCAAACTGCAGTTATTGCTTAATGACGTACGACTCATTTAAGTACGATGGATATGTACGAAGCATATGCAGGTCTTTTCTAAACCTGGGATTGAAGACCCCACCAAAAAGGGCAATGATCACGTCTACGTACTTTTGGGATCACTAGAATGACATGAACACTGCAAATCCCACCACTTTTTGCAAATAGACTCGGATACATGATATAATTCGTTAAAAGAGAATGATGATATTTGTTTACAGTGTATTCAAGATCATAGGTAGGGAATTTAAACCAGGACATTGGCAGCAGCATTGCCATTTTACATCGGAGCCGAGACTAGATCCGTAATAAGCTGGTGCATGTTGCACAAAAGATCGACCATTTGTGTCTGTGTATAAGTGCTTTTACGCTCCTATTCTTTCTTTTCACTTTTTATTTATATACCACTATCTGGCTATCCTATCCTATTTAAACTGAGGTCTCTCGAAGCTCTATAATACTCGTTCATTGCCATGGCGCCCCCATCAACCACCGTCGACACGATCGAGCTTGCCTCCTTGGAACAAAATGCCGACCTGGAACACCATCATCACATTGATCGATCGCTTCGTCGACACAGTCGTAGTGCCTCTTCATCGTCCTTTATCCATTTTCGAGCACCTATACCTTCCAACACCCCCACAGCACCACATAATGTTGCACCATCATCTGATATCAATAGTGCAACTCGCTTGGCAGCCGAGGTATGTAACACTAAGTATAAGAATTTGGACATCGTTTGACAGGAATCAATTAGGCACTTCCTTCATTACTCATGTCAGTCATTGGTCTTGTCGCTGCAGGTTGGATGATGGATATATTTCAGGTAACGTGGATGTGGATATGTATAATCATCAATCATCGTGCTGATCCTTTGGTCTTTTTTATAAGCATTGGCAAGTCTTTGAGCAAGTGTCTGAACTCTTTATCCTTGTGCCTGTGTTACTTAATCTCAAGGGCAATCTCGAAATGAATTTGGCTGCTCGGGTCTCAACATCCGTAAGTGTGTGTGTACACGTGTTGGATAGCAACCAAGATTTATAACATTGTGTGCATGTCTCATCTATATGTAGGCAAATATGGGAGAGCTCGATCGACCAGGAACACGTAGTCCTCTCGTATGGGGAAACCTTGCTCTTATCCAAGTACAAGCCTTGATTGCAGGATCCATTGCAGGTTTATTTTCGTTTATCCTTGGTATCCTGGAACATCCTCAAGAGCCCGCCACTGTCTCTGAAAGCATCCTTATTATTACAAGCTCAATGATATCAGCAGCTATATCGAGTCTCGTCCTTGGCGTCTTTATGTGCTTTTTGATCATTCTCAGCCGCAAGTTTCGTATCGATCCCGGTAAATATCATCTACGGCTAAAGTGAACCGGATAACTCGATTTGGTATAACTCGTATATGTACTTAGATAATATTGCATGTCCGATGGCCTCTTCATTGGGAGATGTGGTCACTCTTGGTATACTGGCGGGGTGCGCACAAGCTTTATTAGCCAACATGGGTATGTATGCCATCCAGCGACCTTTTTATGTGTTCTTTTCTAATAATATGTTTTTTCAGATTCATTACTCAGCCCATCGCTTTTTATGCTGATGATCATGTCAATACCATGCTTTGGTCGAGCTGTCTGGAAGAACGCAACCGTCAAGGATTTATTGTATTCCGGCTGGTCACCTATTATTAGTGCCATGTTCATTTCCAGCTTTGCAGGCCTTGTATTAGAAAGATATGTGGAGCAGTACAAAGGATTGGCCATGTTGACTCCTATCTTATGCGGTAAGTGGTGCTTATGGATGACACTGGGTCAAAGGCATAACCAGCTATTGTAGGCCTAGCTGGCAATTTGGGCTCCATTTATGCATCAAGAATTAGTACATGTTTGCATGCTGGATCACAAGAAAACTACAAATTGGTGGAGCAAACGCTACTTGCAATGAACATTCCAATGCAGGCACTCTTCCTTTTGCTTATCTGGGTACTGAATTTGGGCCATCTGGATTTTACAGCCATGTTTGCATTGTCCTATTTCATCGTATCCATGATTTCAGTGAGTATCATTATATGATTTGGTTTGGTAATGCTGGTTACTAACCCCCATCATTCTAGACTTTTCTTGCACTCAAGATGGGCAAATCCATGACACTCGCATGTTGGAAGCGTGGATATGATCCTGATAATTATGTACTCCCCTATCTGTAAGTAATGTCAAAAAGAGCAGAGGAATAGGTATCTAATGATGTTTGGGATTGTAGCACTGCATTGATAGATGTCATCTGTACGAGCCTATTGGTGATCTCATTTTCTTGGTTATCATCCAATGGCTATGCCGACCTTGCAACCAGTCATAACATCTAATCCCTTGTCATTTTATTGTGTAAAAAAGCATCCTATAAAGACGCTCCTTGTACATATACATATAAAACCTTGATATCATTCTCTTTTTTCTTTGTTGAAAAGAAGGATCTACGACTGTGAGTCAGATAAAGTTGATAAGAATCATAGCACATTCCCACGCCTCGTCTCCTCTTTCGCCATGTTGTTGCACTACACACGACGGACAGGCCGCCCCATCCTTTCCATTGCAAGGCGATTCACCACAAAGACATACGAGAAGCCAGCATCACACGCCTTTTACGATGACAAAGTGATAACGGTAATGGTGGTTTTATTTTACACTAGCTTGTCAATGCTCATATCGAAGGTCTTTTCTTTTCTAGTATGCTAATCGCCCCATCAAACCGGTGACCTTGAGTCAACTTGTTCGCTTTGGACAGCCACCTTTGAACCATGAAAGTCTGCATGCTTGTGCACAGTACGCTCGTATGGAGTTGCCAGTACGGTTAGCACGAAGAGTGCGTGCCTTCCAGACGTTGCCTTTTATCGTTGGCACCAATCCCTACATCAAGGAGATATACAAATTATATTACGAATCATTTGAGAGCTTGGAGCCATATTCCCACTATCGCACTACAGGAGATGATGATATCGAGTATTCTGAGAAGCTGAAAGACCTTGTGGATCGACATGCTGATAATATCCCAACACTAGCACGAGGTAAAATGGGACATTTGCTCCTATCAATATGGATGATCTAATGGACGCGCATCAGGGTTCTTGGAATGTAAACAATACATGCATCGCGATGATGTGGCGGCTTTTCTTGATGATATGATTCATGCACGTATTGGGATTCGATTGATCGCCGAACAAATGATCGCACTCGTTGGACAAAAGCAGCAACAACAATCCTCCTCCTCGCCAGAAAACAACTACATTGGCATCATTGATACAAAACTCAACCCAGCTAAACTTGCCAAATCGTGCTCAGAATTTGTGGCCGAATTATGTGAATTCAATTATGGGATGCATCCAGAAACAATCTTGGACGGTCATGTTGATGCCACTTTTACCTATATCCCGGTCCACCTTGAATATATCCTCACCGAGTTAATCAAGAACGCTCAACGTGCCACCATTGAACATGCAAAAAGGAAACGTGATATGAGTACGGTGAATGGCGGCGACGATGATGACCATGCAGAGCTACCTCCTATTCAAATCACCATCAGTCATGGAAAAGAAGAGATCGGGATAAGGATCCGTGATCAGGGCGGTGGAGTTGCTGAGAATGATCTCAATCGAGTATTTGAATATTCCTATACTACAGTGGCAAAAGCATCTGACGACCATGATCCCAACAATATCTTTACTGGTATCTCAGAAATGGCATTACAGAGTGGTATCGGTGGGCCACTGGCTGGCTTGGGGTAAGTTTATTTGTGGATGTAATGTATTGCATATCTCATTTCTATGTATCTTTTAGATTCGGATTACCATTAGCTAGAATGTATGCACGCTATTTTGGAGGATCATTTACTTTGGTATCCATGAACGGTTACGGCTGCGACGTCTTTTTAAAGCTTAAACACATTGATCAATCTATGGCTGAATTAGAGATTTAGCTCTTAATAAATCCTCGTACATACCCGATATCTGCTTTTGAAATGATGCTACGTACGATGTTGTTGCCATGGAAACGTTTTTACAGAGAGCGCACGTGATTTGATGATTCTATTCTTTCCTTCAACCCACCAGGCCCCGACAGGCGCGTCTTTTCTTTACTACACATTCCCCGCCATGGCAAAAGGAAAACAGGCTGCTGGACAAAAAGCTAAAGCTGCAGCATCAGGTATGCAATCCAATGACAACGTTGACTGCATTGCTCACTGCTGTTTAGGTGACGATGGCAAGAAGGGTGGCAAGTTGAAGCCAGCACAGAGCATCAAGGTAATGCATAACCACTTCTTTTTTTATTTGAGAGTGTTGACGACTCGTCTACTGATAGGTCCGTCATATCCTTTGCGAAAAACACGGCAAGGTAATTGAATACAATGTCTATCATATTATGTATATTGACATCTATCCATATAGGTGATGGAAGCGATGGCCAAGCTTAAGGAAGAGAACATGAGATTTGACAAGGTAGGCATGATCAATGTGTGCATGTGTGTATATTGGATTCTGAAGGGTGGATTATAATAGGTTGCCGAATTGTACAGCGAGGATAAAGCCAAAGCAGGAGGTTCGTTACTTGAGTAGTGATCCCCGATTACGATGAAGAAATAACAATGTCCATGGCTAGGCTCGCTTGGTTGGATGGCACGTGGATCAATGGTAGGCCCATTTCAGGATGCAGGTACGAGCGATCATTGAAAAGGGATTCAATTTGATCTCACGGATGATTTATTATCATATAGCATTTGCATTGCAGCCGAGCTCTTGCGGTAAGATAAAAGCACAGGAAACAGAAGGAATTATGCAGCTAATCCTAAATGTAGACAAGCCAATCTTTACCGATCCTCCTGTAAGTCATCACATTCTTTGTATGCGTGTGCGTGATTGTCTTTTATACTCATTCAAGCTTGGATACCCAAACAACAAAGGTCAAGACCAACTTTGGATATCATATCATCATGGTGGTAAGTTGGGTGGGGGGTTGTATGTTTCTCAGAAAACAAATCGTATTAAGAGCTTTGTTGGTATAATAGGAAGAGAGAAAGTAGTAGTAGCAAAAAGCCATGGATTAAAATCAGTACTATTTTCTACACAAGAACCGTCATTGGCAAACATGTAGTTTAAGTGTGTGACGCTGTCTGGGAGGATGTCATTTTAGAGGATGCAATCAGCACTGTTGGTGATGGCTCGTTGCTCTTAAGTTGTATGGCTGTTATATTCTATGGGTTGGCGTGAGAGGTGTGGCTGGTGGGGAAGACTTGTACAAAGTAAAGAGGAAGGTGACTTCTACGTCTCTTGATAACATGATCCAAGAGTGATGGCGTTAGCTGGATGAGGGTGAGATCCATATCTTGCTATGTGTGGATCATAGTTTAATGCTACTGGCAAAGGGGAATGATATGCATAAATTGCACTCTTGGTCAGTGAAACCAACAACACTACCCACGGAATGAAACAGTATTGCTATATTAGAAGAATGTAATGCCAGACTGAAGTAAGGAGAACAAAGAATGCACTTTTTTTGTTTATGCATGCATACATACATAAAAAGAAGACATGCCTCACACGTGGTACGCTAATTTGCTTGCTATCAATCATAGATGACAATCTTCATTAACAAGAAGGCATTTATTCATAAGAGTACATTGTCTACAGCATAGACTTTGTGGGTGACCAAATGCAATTGCTCGATAGGGAATGGGTTGGCATGCGAATAACCCAGCCAAATGCGATAGTGGTACAGATTATGAAGACATATGCCTCGTTTTGACACGTGATGGATAAAGATGAGAGCTGTTGAAATACGGGAATTTCCCAAAGCCTGTCTCTCGTCCCTCCCTCATGTCGACTGTTCCTCCACATTATTCGGATCGTTTTGTAAACAAGCGTTTCCACAAGGCGTTATACATTGTACAGCACCTCTCGCCATCATCGAGCTTCCAACCGACCAAGGATCAAAAGTTAGAGGTATTCCCAAAAAGTCACCATCAAGCAAGGACAATGGCATTTACCTACCAGCATTCACGAATAGCTTTATGCGTTGTATAAGCAAGCAGTCAGTGGTAATGTGAACACTCAGCGACCTGGTATATTCGACGTTGTAGGGAGAGCAAAATGGTAGTATGCTTGATATATGTATGCATGATATGAAGGAAAGCTTATAATATTATCACGTTTTCAAGGGACGCCTGGAACAAGCTGGATGGGGTAACCTCGTTGGAAGCCAAGCATCGCTATGTGGAAGCCTTGTTACGAGTTGCAGTGGAGGTAATCTCACAGTCTTTGGATTCAATCCTATACACTAAAAAGTCCATCTCTCCTCCATTTAGGCATTTAAGAAACCTGCTAGCAAGGTCCAGGCACATCAGATCATTCAAGCATTTACAACTATGCAACCTTCAGCTGACAATGAAACCGATGATGAAACGAGTAATGATGGTAATTTTTGTGAAGGAAGGAGGAGGATGCCTTTATCATACTGATTGATTGCGTATAAAAGAATCAAGCGTTGCTTCCACAGAGGCCGAGGAACGAGATTATTTATTGGAAATACAACGTGATAATCACAAAGTACCGACATCATACACCCAAAACCGATCAACCAGTACTACTCAGCTACCCGTGTCACCGGCATTATCGAGATCATATCGCCTAAGGCAACCACCACCACCATCATCGCAACGTCGTCCACCATCAGTGGCTTCAACACAATCCGGCCAAGTATCAGTGAGGACCGCGCCAACAACTAGACGACCTTCTACATCATCTTCAACCTCCAAAGTGCTGCACACGGATGCTGCTCGAGTGGGAAGGCCTATGATAAATGAAGAACCATTTGATCCACACGTTAATCCATGGGCACCACCTCTTCAACGATACAAGATTGACGATGGACAAAGCATGGATGAAGATAATGGACGTCTTATGCAATTACCATCACCCGTCATTTCAGCCAATTCTATGCATCAACAGCAACAACAACAACAACAACAACATTCTATCTCTCTGAGGTCATCACATCATGGATCGAGTGCAGCATCTTCAATGACAGCAACTCCAACAGTGACACGTTTACCCATTGACACCTCTAATAATCAGCTATTGACGGATCAACAATATACATCGGTGGTTGCCTTGGGACCGGCTACCAAAAGAGCATTGGATACGCTGCAAGCTGAGATTGTAGCCCTGAATGAAAGGATCGATGGGTTGCGACAAGAGCTGACAGAACGAAATCAGTCAAGAAGATTACCCAACAACAAGAGTAATGCAGACGATGACGATGATGAAGATGATGCCAACAGCGAAGTATGGGAAGGATGGAAATGGGTGGCCAAGGTAAGATAAAGAATGGATATATATATCAAGTACTTTTCGCATTAAATATTATGCATGACACCACTACTATAGGCTGCACTAAGGCATGCGCTGGTGAATATGGCAATGGCGTTTATTCTTTTTGTGATGCTATATCAACGTGGAAGTCCTGTGGCGTATATTATTATAGGGCAAATGAACAAGTTTTGGAGAGCAGCTAGAGTACGATTGCTTATCAGTAAAATCCTAGTATGAATTTATGCAAGTTGGATGGATGGTGGTGGTGATGCACATGACCTTGACCACATGATCGATCCTCTCCTCTCTTTGTTACCCCGTTCCCCTTTTCTTTGTTTTTCTTACACTGCCTTCGTCTTTCCAATGAACACATTTGCAGTCCAATTGCCTAGTTCAGAGCCTGGGAAAAGCGATCGACTATGCAATGCACCCTCATCCGACCTGCGGAAACCACACCATCGACTACGTCCGATGCAGAGTCAGCCTAATATGCGATATGCAGCAACGGCTACCAGCACAACTCAAGTAACACCCTTCACAGTACATGCGATATCACCACCATCCACTCCACCCTCTTTTATGACCAGTACGCAAACCCAACAACCATCAAAACAACCACAGCAACAACCTATGAGTAGAACACAACAAAAGCTGATGCTTCAACGACAGTGCTTTCTTGCAGATGACAAGAATTATTTGGATCATCCAACCAACATGCGACGACTTACAAAAGAATTGGATCGAGTGAACCGTGAATACAGATACATTCGCCATTTTGAAGATCCTCTTGCGGCATCCTTTCGTCGTGTAACAGCAGCAGCAGCATCGTCATCATCATCATCATCATTATCATCATCCCCAAGTAGCAGTTATTGTTCCCCCACACTCCAACGACGATCATCTGCTCAGGAGATTTTGTCATTGGTTGCCACCAAGGAGAATGTAAAAAAGCAGCAGGATAGATTGATAGTTCGTTTCCTTGGCAACGCCAAGTGATTTATTCATTGTATTCACAACATAAAGATACATAATATATTTAAAGGGAATATGAAGGAGGAGGATATGTATGTCATGCCCAGATACGCATAGTCGCATCCCAACTACCGGTGCATAACGCCATTCCATCTGGTGCCACTTTTAAACACGATATTCTATTTTCGTGACCATTCAATATGCCAATGCGCTCGCCCTTGAGAATATCCCATACATGGCAATTGAAATCATTGCATCCACTGAATAAAAGCCTTCCTGAAACGGAAAAGTCGACCGAAGTAATGCCTTCTTTGATTGACCCATCTTGGAAAGAAGCCAGCTGTGCATCCGCTCGTATATCATATAAAGCACATGTAGCATCGTCAGAGCCAGTTGCAAAGGCATCACCACCAGGAAAGAATTGTACAGCATTGATCTCTCCTTCATGGCCAACAAAGGTTTGAATGCTTCTCTTGGGAGTGCGTCTATCCCACACCTTGGCAGTAGCGTCACATGATCCACTCACAAACATTTGATTATTACTGGGATGGATTGACACGCTAAATTAAAAAGGAGAGTAGATTAGATAAGATGTGTATTCTATATGACTTGTGAATAACAACTTACCTCATAACACCACTCGAATGATCTTTATATTCTTCCAGGCATACACCAGCATCCACGTCCCAAAGCATCAAAGTCTTGTCTCCAGAGGCAGTGATAAGGTGACGATCATCAACGAAACTGCAGCAGCTGAGAAATCCCGTATGACCCGCCAATTCTCGGATGGGACGAGCATCACGATCACAAGCATGATAAACCGAGCAGACATTATCAAGACCACCACTTGCAACAAGGTCACTCGAAGGAGAATAAGTACACGCCATCACCCAAGAAGATCGTAGCACTATCGCATTGGTCTTGTGTCCAGAATACGCATCCCACATGATCAATTTGCCATCCTGCGCTGCTGAAACAATATGCCGTCGGTCGCTACTCCATCCAACAGCATACACTTTGGCAAGGTGTCCTCGTAATGTGCGTTTCGCCTTCATATTACATCGTGGTAGATTCTCCACTACTTCTTTGGCCATTCCCTGCACTGATTCCACAAATGAGTCTTTTTCTTTTTTATACTCGCTTTTCGTTCCTGACGCTTACATGTCGCATCTGCAAGTGCCTCTTTACGTAGCTTGATTCGATCCTTGAGTGCCTCGGCTTCTCGCCTTGCTGCTGCAATGCGTTCGGCAATGTCGCTTTCGTGCTCCTGCATTCGGTTGGATACTGCGAATAAAACGAACTCACAGCGTTTCTCGCTCGGTGCAGCAAAAGATAATTCATTACCCGATCCACGTTTCAAGCACATGTTCCTGCAGGATCATGCAGCACCCGTTTGACATGTCCCATTTCTACTGTATGCAATAAAATCTACCTTGGATGCCAAGATGGACCTTTACTCTGGATGGTTGCTATGGTCAATGAGATGATTAAGGCATGGCAACGTCACCATGGCAACGTAGTACAATGAAGATTGGATTTGATTGATTATGTATCTTTGTTCCTTCCCTACGAGTGGTTCCAGATGAGCATCACTTCAATTGAGTACCCGATAGTCAATAAACCAAGATGATGATGATGGCAGTGTCGGCAAATCCAAAATTGGGATCACGCTTAAAACGTTCAGGGCATTCAAATAGTATCCCCCGCCGTATACAGTAATAATAAAAGCACTATCTTGCATACAATGTCGTTTATATCGCCAACAAAGAGAAACGTGTTATTGTTGTTATCACAAAGAAGGGAGTTGAGTTATCTTATTGAATGCAGTCTTTGTTCAAGACACGATGAATCGTTTTACTTTATCACACACCACGATTAGGTCCTCCCAGAAAGAATGTCCTCTTTTAAAAACTGACAAATTAGTATTGGCCAACGCATAGTCTATTATCGGATAAAGCAACCTTCTAATTCAATTCATAAAAGATACATTGAGAGGTCCAACAATTAGCTCCAGTGGGAGGGATATCGGTATGGGAAGCTTCTATCCTTTGGGCGTGTATTGTGGAAAGGTGAGTGGATGGTGTACTATACGCATGATGGCGTGAAAAATCATGAAATGGTTGCAGACTGGGCAATGGATGCTGCTGGTAGTTGCCATGGAGTAGTGATACTTGGATCCACCAATCGTCAGGATGATATCATAGAGCATAATGATCAAGATGACAATAGATACCTAAGATCAAAGGCTGTTTTTCCACACGTTGTGTATATCCAAGTCGTTCCATCCCGTACACTCATATCCATATCCATACCCAAAGAAACTCGTATGTATTAAAGTAATTGTTACACGTAAATAAAGCTGCTACTATTACAATAGCTATCTGCTGTTCACGTGAAAAAGGCTGCTGCCAGTAACTTGAGACAATGGAGTAGAGGCCTGGCTAATAGCAACTGCTGTTATGTTGGGTCGTGGCAGAGAAGTGTGCAAGAGCGTGTGTTGTAGTAGAGTGACAAGTGGGATAGCTATCTCCTTTATGCACACGGCGTTTGAGAGCCCTTGAAGGCATCTGCGGGATACTGTTTAACAATGACCGATAGTATTTGTTTCGACAAGCTAGTCAAAGTATTGTACGAGCACGCTCAATTCGGTTCGTGTTTTGGCTGATCAATACAAAATGGGTACTAATCGTGTAAAGTAGATGGCACAACAACTGCTTGGATCTTGTTGAACGTGTTGAGCGATAACCTCATGAAGAACCCAAGGAACAGAATCCGCGTTACAGTCAATCACGGCTCCATTGTCTTTTACGTTGAGGATTGTCTTGGTGTGAGGAGTGTATCTATTGCAAGAGGGGATGTTGAGACTGGAGAGCCTCCTGTTCAGGGCGACGTTGATATGCACGACGACAACCTCCACAAGCAACAACAAAGATTGAACACGATGATGACTCGCCACCGACACCAATATCGTCATGTTTAGTAGCTGCATCACAATCAGCAGCCATATCATCATCATCATCATCATCATCGATATCTTCGCAATCGGCAGCTGTATCATCATCGTTATCTTTTGCTCAAACAACAGCACATCAACAATCTGAAGCAGCATATCCACAATCTGCTGTAGCAGTATCACCACTACCATCTGAAGCAACACATCCACCACATTCTGAAGCAGAATCACAATCACCACTATCAGAAGCATCACCGACACCATCGTCATCTGAAACAACACATCCACATTCTACAGCAGCAGCATCATCACAACAGTAGTATTGATACTAAATGACAGCCATTGGCAATATTTGCATGTGTCATCTGCTCTCCCTCTGCCTCCCTTACACCATCATCTCCAAACAGCAATAGGCTATCGACGTGTAAATGATCAACGCAATCAATTTGTATTTCGTATCTGATAACATTTAATCCTATCCATCTTTGAAGAAAAAACACCATATCAATATTTTGCTACCCCAATAAAAACACATCACTTCATACCTGATGGCATCAGTGCTCTTGCTTCTTTTTCCCAAGTATCCAATCTCTGAATGAAATCATCCACACTGTCGTTAGACCACTAAAAAAAAGGATGATGTTAAATTGGTATTGGTCCTAACAGTAACATACGAACCTGTGCGAGCTTGCTGTAACTAATGTATTGGGTGCAATGTAAAATCTTGTCCACCCCGCCCCCCATGGATACGGAGCTTTCCGTGGACCATCTTGAGCGATACGATCACTGATCTTTGACAAGCGACGTCCTACCTGCTTTATTTCCTTGAATTTATTCGGCGACATGCCTGTATAAAATGGTTACTACCATACCGTTGGGTCCTTCAAAAAGAAATGTACCCAATACTTTTGCTTTGACCTCGTCTGTGGCATACCATAAGCTTGATACATGGAATAAATGCCGAACGAAATAATTTCTTGATACTTCACAATGGGCAATGATCTTGGTCGCCTTGTCAAAACGTGAGACAGCGTTCTCTGCTTGTGCTTGCAACTCCTCTTGGGTGAGACCTCTTTCCAATACATCAAAAGACGATATCCTGATGGGGCGGTAATTAAAGTCATGTAATGCTGTAGATGAAACTGTGGCCGAACGATATTTATCCAGGGAAACTGATCGGGTACCCATGATATCTTGTTTGGAATCTAGGGATCCATGTTAAGATGAATGATAGTGGAAGTGATCATCGTTTTTAGCTTACTCTCGAAAAATTTGTCGATTTCGTTTTCAACACGTACACGCTTGCTTATCTAAAACCGGTATCAGAGCAATGATTTCCTTTCACGTTTCAACACTTACCGTTGAATTAGCGGGTGCCTTTTTGGTTGTATTGGATCTTGTTCGCTTGGCTGGTCTGGTATCATCCTATATGTAAAGATGAGTATATACTCCTTGAATATGATTACACATGTACCTGTTCAGGGCTTGTATGTTGTGATGATCGTCGTCGTCGTTGAGATGGTGCTGCAGCTTCAGATTGTGGTTGCGGTGGTGGTGGTGTTACAGCCTCGGGTTGCGGATGTACTGTTATTGCTTGTGGATGTGGTGATGGTGGTGAGAACGGTGGTGGTATCGGTGCTGTTTCTGATTGCTTACCACAAAGGATCCATCAAGGAACACAGCCAAGTGTCATTAGGCACCAATGATCAATGAAGAAGTGAGCTACATAGATGAATGCATGAGTACCCTTATTTTGAAGACTATCCTTGAGACTTACCTGAGGCCATTGATGATGATATGAATACAAGTAGAAAGAAATGGCGTATAGTAATGTTGGGGACAACAGCATTGCATTTATATGTGAGTGGGCGTGGGAAATGTTGTCATGATTGATTGATCAAACTGATAGAGTGGTCAAGCATCTTGGAGTACAGAGTCGAAGTGATAAATCCACCTGCCACTTGAAAGTATAATCACCCTCTGAGTGTCAATCGGCATAAATTCCCTCCTCTTCCACTTGCTGTTTATTTCTCTCTTAGTGGGGCTGGAGTGTAAAAGAGCACTACGATCCTTAGAATGCATCAGCTAAGCTATTATTTCATCCATATCGCTCCATCATACTTGGAGAACCAGAAGGGTAGCTATCTAGAGAACCCCTTTGAAAAAAATACATGCCACTTTTTCCCGTATGTACATACATTTTCCTTAGGCGTCTAATCCGCCACCATTTCAAGAAAGACGTAAAATGTTATATTTCAAAAGATAATATATATATATGTGTGTGTGTGTGTGTGAAAAATACAGCTAAAGTAACTACTAGATGATCAAGAGATAGAAGAATGAACATAAAATGGTTATCCACAGCCTTCATAATGCTCCAATGGCAATCCTTTCATCCTTTTTTGCTGTGCAATGTATCGTGCCTTCCGCGATGCTTGATGTTTTGTTTTGTTGCTGCGAAGGATGGAATATTCAGCAACGATTTTCCCCCATTGTCTGCCATACAACTTGATACCATCATCCAGGGCCTTGACTTCCTCGGCTGTCCAACGGCGAAACGTCGGGACCATGGTAGGGGGTGGTTGAAAAGTATACGCTGCGTTGCTGCGACGTGGGCGAGTGGAAGCAATAGTAGGTCCGATGTCATAGTGGCGACGATGAAGAAAACGGCGACGACGACGACGTGGAGTTACAGGAGATGCAGTAACACTGGTGCTCGATAGGTTGTTGGCATGATCATCCTCCTGTTGCCTAGTAGTAGTGTTTCCGAAACCAAATAACGCTTGCTGGGTATGATCATCTCGATTACCATTGTGTGTTGCATCATATGCACCAACATTGCTTGACGGTGGATGATCCTCAGGTGATTCAGGTACAGAATGGATCGTGCTATATGATATATATGTTAACAATGAGTAGGTATCCAAAGCAAGAAAACACCTACTATGCAAGACCATCATGGCATAGGGTTTGTTGTTGTTGACTAATGTTCAAGAGTAAGATTTCTCTCAAAACCATGCATGCATAGATAATAAACCGAAACATACCTTGTTGCTGGATTCCCGTTCTCCATCGTGTTATCATTATGCTCTCCTGCGTGAATGGTCTCATCTTCTGTCTTGATATGTGGTGTCGAATCCAAGTTTGTGATACAGTGATTGCTGTCGTTGTTGCAATGTGTTGAAGCTTGTCCCACATCTTCCCTTGCCTTCATATGCACATTGTGATCATCATCATCATTCTGTGGGCGATCGTTGGCATTGGTGTGATTGCATAATGACCCGAGAATATTGAAGGGAGGCATGTGTACAACTAGGGGAGTGCTGGTGGTACTCTGTGGTTGTGCATTTGAGTGGTGAGATGGTGTCAGAGGATGAAAAATCCCATTGCTGTCTTCGATATCTGCATTGGAACTGTCATCATCATCCGCGAGTTCATAGCGGGTATCTTCTGGAGAACCTTGTCTTGCCTCGTTGTCAAATATGTCTGAAATAAAAGAGGGATCACGTCGATAACTTTTTTCAGCTTGGTCGCTACTGCCATCATCTTGATAATGCGGACGCTTCATTCCAGCATGTGACTCATTTGGTTCTTGACGATTGGCTTTTTGATTGGCACCTTCTTCTTGAGTTGGGCTGATTACTGTATGAGCATTCGTTGGTGAGGGGTCCATGCTGAAGTTGAAAGATGATGGTGGTGATGCTGCATTGATGCGGGGCGTGTTGTTGGCCATGCATCGTGAAGGATGGAGATCATACATTGGTGATATATCAAAATCTTCTTGATTGGATCCTTGTATGACCCATCCTGTTGTATCTTCATCATTGTTGGAGTTGCTATCGTTGGGTTGACCGTCATCAGAAACCATGCCATGGTGCACTTGAGGCTCGCTTTCAAGTCCCGTCAAATACTGTTCCACTGGCTCGGTTGTTGTTTGGGATGGTGCTACACGCTCCACATGGAAATCCTCCTCTCGATGCTGCAGTTCATGTGTATCCTCTCCTCGATGTTGCAACCCATACGTATCCTCAGATGATCCCGATTCGGCATTCCCACCTTGATGCCATGAGTCGAATGAGGTGTCAAAGAGCTCTCCTGAATCCTTGTTTCGGCGTTGGGCTTCCGTATCTGGTTCTTTTTGTTGATGCTCCTTCCCTTCGCACGATTCTGGAACATCCAATTCGTTGACTGGGTCTTCGTGTCCATCATCGTTCACCGATCCTTCGTAGGTGGCGCCAAAAGAGCAAACTGAACCAACGTTTTCAACACCGAATCTGCCATCATTGTCGCTCCCACTTTCCTCGGCTTGTTGATGACCACCCTGATAAAGAAAGAGAGACATGCATGAATAAACACTCGTCACAAGACACCTTGTCACGCCCATATATGCATACCTCCTTGTTGTTATCAATGGCTTCCAGTACGGTGGGTAATACTCTGAACCATACCTCCCTGAGGTGTTTCGGATTGAGTATGCCTTCCAGAAGATCGCATGACAACAGATCCAGCTAATAACAAGCAGTGTGAGGAAAAGCATTCAATTTGTATCTCTGCAATAGCATAGCAACGTACATGATCATATCTTGCATGAAAAGTAGCCCATATCTTTTGACATAGCAACGGGTCTTCGTCTTTGAGAACAACCTCGATTTTTCCTTCCACCTTGCTGATAACATGTCGCAGCGTAAGCTTTCCAATCGGCCAACGTGTCTCGGTAAATGCCCATAGTGTCACCATATCCAAGAATAAACCAACAATTCCTTCTCGATCATGGAGATGCTTAGGGATCAGCAGTGGGAAGAAGATAGGGATGGCTTCATTGTATTGCACGCTGTTGGACCACATGGCATTGGTAAAAATGGCCACATTCACGCAATCAACGCGTTGCTTAACCACATCATTCTGGTCATCGCCCTCGGGGAGAATAGAACCGTGCATAGCATCGTAGCTAACGTAGTCGCTGTTCCTAGACAGCTTGCAGGGACAAGCTATAACGAAAAAAGAGAACGTGTCAAAATGACAGAATGAAGAATGCACAATGGCAATGCACAACACATTACATTCCAGGTCTCGGTACACAGATTCCAAGCTGGATAGCAGTTGTAAAGCTTCGTTTGCAGCCTTATCGGCGTCGTGGACTAGTCTCGCGTTTGACATGAAAAAAGTCGGGAAGAGATTAATGCGGGTCTAAGCTGGGCGAGTTCAATTTTGACATCCCGAGTCTCTCCATGTGCATGAATCACGTGCATCTATCCATACATCATCTATCTATTATACAAGCGGGTGGTATTACACTTTGATGAGCGTTGGTCCTTATACATGAATCTTTCTTCATTATGAATGTAGATGATGGATAGCTCGTGAGGATCGATTATAAAGATCACGTGAGGAGCAAAGTATATTATGTGTGTAACCTCTGGTGCCACAGGATCAAAGGATCAAAGGATCATGCAAGAGTAAAGTTGAACTTGTGGCATGTGGATAAAAGGCCCGTGGTGGCGTAAAACTACAATCTCGAATGACAATCAACCCCTTATGTAAATGGATTATCTGGTCATATCATTAAAATGAAGATCATTTATTAACACCACCTTCCTCATTCATTATTAAACTACTACCAATCACTGTGGCACACATTATTTGTTGTCTGTTGACATAACAAAGGGCATGAATTATGCTTACAATGGGAGAGGATACAAACCCTATCATCACCAAGAGTAGCTTCATTCTTTTCCACGTCAATCAAGTGAGAAATGTGGCCATTCGGGAAATTTCAAAAGTGAGTAAAATCCTGCATTGGGATGATATGCATGCAGATTAAAAATATCAGCCGAGATGATTTAGTTCAACGCATCAGGCTATCATCACGATATCCGATATATTAATCCAATATTGCTGTAATTCATTCTTCTTGTCGAGCTCATTGTCACAGGAGAAGAGCAAGGTGCTACTATGAATTTATGTGTGATTGTGTTGTGGTTGAAAGAGAGAGGAGAAAGAATCGGGAGAGGAAACGGGGACAATGCAGGAAGATAAGGGGCTACACACACACACGCACAGGGAAGATCTGTCATTAAGGAGAAAGAGAGGAAAAGCGCCATACGGAATCATACGCTGCAATTGATACATACAGTTATCTTCATCAATCAAGGACAGGAGAAATATAACGTGGTATGTAGTAGGTACTGATGGTGATATTGATAGTCGTCGTCGTACCTTTTTTTTTTTTTTTTATCTTGCCAACAACAACAAATACAATATGAGAAAGGGGGATTGTGTAAGTAGCCGCCAATTTAGCTTTTCTTTCCTTCTTCCCCTTTTCTTGTTTCCTTTGAACACACATAACTCATATCAACCATTGTCTTTCCTTTAAAAAATTATCCCAAGGAGAAACCTTTATTATCAACGTCTTATTCCACGCCCATTACTACCGCTACATACTATTATCACCACCACCCCCACGTGTAACGAATCAACTCCCAATGTCAGGCACAATGCTACGGTAAGCGACTTGACACCAGATTGCATTCACCTCCATGGGACTCATTGTCTTGGATGGGTTCGCCAATGTCAACTCTTTATGCTTCAAGTTCCACAGCCAACTCTCCCACAAATGCTCCGCATGACATTAATGCCAGCCGTAACAGCAACAGCAACAACAGCATACCCCAATTCTTTTTTCCACATGGAAAACCTCTTCCAGTCGCAGAACAAGAACGCAAGCTACGCAAGGTGGTTGTAAGTAGTGTGGATGATCCATCGTTACAAGGCAGCTATTCATCACTCTCATTCAGATCATTGCAAATCACCTCTTTGGTCAGCAACCCTATATACTCGAATCCCAATTTGTATCCGTCACTCGAGCATGTGGTCTTCCTCGATATATGAACATTGCTCTGTTCCGTCGTATCAATTCTTTACATCAACGAGAAGAACGTATCTCCTTTGATCAATTTGTAAGGTAACGCCGTCGTCTTTAAATACAACAACTAGCACCACCACCATCTCATATAACAATTCCAATCATAATATAATAGCGGCTGGTCCCAACTATCACAGGATCGATTTGATGATGTATCACTGTTCTTTAATATTCTACGCAAACCTGGCTGTGCCTGGCTGTTACCTGAAGACTTTTTACCTGTACTTGAAGGTAAACAAAGGATGGGTGGTGGAGAGACAAGAATAATCATGCAACTGATGATGCCAACTACTTTCACACACAGACATTGTATTACATCATCCAGGCTTACGCTTTTTGGCTGATAACCCCATGTTTCAAGAACGTTACAGTGAGTCTTGTGTGACATATGATCATTCTGAGACACTCATTTTATTGTTGTTTCGCTTGCTAGTTGAAACCGTCATTTGTCGCTTGTACTACGAAGCACGCTGCCCAAGTGGCAAGATGACCATGGTCCAATTCCGCCGTAGCAATTTCGTGCAGATGATCCATTCACTTGGCCCCAATGTCGATTTGAATAGCGTAAGCATTGTTTTTCTACTACTCTTTTTATGATACTCACACGATCCATATCTCTTCCAGACTCGAGATTGCTTCTCTTACAAGCATTTCTACGTCCTTTATTGCAAGTTTTGGACATTGGACGATGACCATGATTTAATCATCTCTGAGGAAGATCTAGCAAAGTACAACCAAGGTGCATTGGCTCCAAGTGCTATACAGCGTATCATGCAGTGTGGAAGGATTGCAGCGTTTGCTCGAGATCCCGGTGCATCGTCATCCCCACCAACCATATCATGTGAGGCCACCATGGAGGAAGATCAAGTACATCAGCAATCTACCATCACTCTGACTTATCTCGACTATATATGTAAGTATTACTATTGCATGAATCACGTGTTGACAAACATGGCTGATCTTGTTTTATCATCCAGGGTTCTTGCTGTCAGAAGTTGACAAAGCAACACCTATGGCTATTGAGTATTGGTAGGTATCATTGGGACTTGTGACCAGGATAACCTTGATTGACTTAAAGATGTGACCATGTCAGGTTTCGATGCTTGGACACGGATGGTGATGGTATACTTTCAGCATATGAATTGGAGCAATTCTGGAGAGAACAGGAAGCAAGGTAATGTATACAATGTAAACATCTGATGCAGAGGGGACTTGTTAATAATGCCAAAAATGTTAGACAACGCTTCTTTGGGGTACCTGAGGATGACCAAATCCAATTCCAAAACATATTGTGTCAAATGTAGGTTGTGTATGTGCTATGTTCCATACGCTCGAGAGAAAAAGACTCAATGATCTATTCTTCTCAGGAACGATTTAATCCAACCACGAGTCCGAGGCCAATTCCGATTACAAGATCTTAAACGCAATGGTTTCTTGGCAGAAAGATTCTTTGACACCTTTCTCAACTTTGATCGGTTCCAGATTCATGAGTCTTACCAAGGATCCATCCGAGCCAAGCGAAAGGAGGAAATGGAACGACGTCAACGTATTCACGATGGAGAATTAATTGAGGAATCTTTATTGCCAATCTTTGATGATAGTTTAGGATTTTTCATGATAAGGTAAGAGTGCTTCAAGCATCGGTGTAGGAGATGACACATTTATGCTCATTTTGTGTTCACAAAAGTGATTGGTGCGAATATGCCGAAATTGAATACCAGCAATTATTGTTGAGCGAACAAGGAGATATGATATGCGATGAGGATGATGAGGAGGACGAAGAAGAGGAAAACGATGATACCGGCTCGTTTGAAGATGAGGATGAAGAAGATGCAAGTCAATTGGAAGAAGCTTGTAGTACAAGTGATCATGACAGTGATACAAGCGCACCAACAACACCTACCAAGGACCCCATCACTGGTGCCTCGCTTCATCAATGGAAACAAGATTCAGTATCAAACACGAGTAGCAGCACCACAATGGTACAACCATCCACAAATACATCTGAACAACGACAACAACCCCAGGACCCAACAACCGCTCAAGTATGGCTATGGCAACCAAACACGAAAGCGGGGAATACTGCTACAACAGCAGCAGCAGCAGCAGCAGCCGTAAATGACGAGATGGAAAATGAAGAACAAGGCGAAGATCGTGCAGCTGAATGGGTATGGCTGATTTCATCCTCTCATCACCAACACCTGACAAATGCTCCTCCTCATTCCACTTCTTAGACAATAGAATAGTAATAGTAGTAGTAGTAGTAGTAGTATTCGTCACCTTGCTTATTAGTATTTAGTACTTTAATCACTTTCATACACCACGCTCAACACTCTGAAAACGTGCATTCCTTTTTTATCATCTTGTGATGTTGTACAAATGAAACAGATGCTACGAATCCATGACGTGAATCGAGTCTTGTTTCCCTTGATGGACTTTTTTCCCCCAACGTATTTGTCCCCCATAGTTAGGTCATATCTGAAGCCGCTGGCGATGAGTGACAGCAGGGGGGCGCCCGGTCCAAGTAACATGCCAGAATGGGGGATATTGCATGTGGCTACTATTACCATCAAAGTGTATGGGCCCAAAGTAAACACAAACATCATCATCACCACAAGTGGGTTCGGGAATACTTGGTTTGGCTTGCTGCTGCTGCTGCTGTCTTACATAGAACCAGGAAACAACAGGGATGAATGAATAAGACGGTATCCAACCAAAAATGCAAAATTCTTTTTGATTGACAAAAAAGGCACACACATTGATATTTCTTTCCGCCGTATATTATCGATTGCTGGGTCCATTGTAAAAAAAAAGAGGTCACTTGCAGTAGCAGATGATCAACATCACCGTTGTTGTTGCTACCACCACTCACCCGAGCCGTGTTTGTCCTATTCTCACATGTTTGTTTTTCACTTTGTCTGAGACTCTCTCTCTCCTCCCCTCCCTGTATAGCTTATTACAAAGTAGTGTCTATTGTCGATCATATATGGTTGACGGAGAAATTGATAGGAGAGAAAATATGGTGATGCATGTTCCAAGTGAGGCGTAGGCTGGGTTCAGCTGGTGCTGAAAGAGTGGCTTGATTGTCAGAAGCCAACCAAAACCTCAGCCTTGTTCTCTTTCCTCTTCACGCGGTCCATCCCGTACTTGCAATTCTAGTCGCCGCCTCACGAGCTTTTTTTTTTCTTCTCACTATAATACGGGGTGTGTTTTCTCGATCCCCCTCCCCTTTTTTCTCTTTGATATATAATCCTTTTCTACACTTAATTCATCACCCCTTTCCTCCCTTCTTTATTATACCTACCGTTTCACACATTCTATGAATTCCATACACGATATAATACTCGACCTCAGCATATAACCAAAGCAACAACAGCATACACAACAACGCAGATCATCTGTTTTCTCCCCTCTCTATCTCTCATACGCACTTTAAAGAAATGCCTTTAGCTGCACTACAACACGTTCCTGCACAAACTACTGTCGACACTGGAAGACGGTGGCGCAAAGGACTTGCAGTTTTTGCTCGTCGTTTTCGAAACCATGGTCCAACATCAACAGCACACTGTTCACGGATGGCTATGGCTGCAGCAACAGAAAAGGTGGTTTGGAGTAGACCTCCTGACGTCAAGTGTGAAGATTTAACGGCACGTGAGTTTGCGCAGTTGGCAGGTATCAAGATCAAGGATGAGAATGAAGACAACATGTTATCAACCATCACCACAGCGACTGCACCTCCACCATTGATGTCGGTCAACAATCAATCCACCACTTGTACTTCGCTTTCTTCTGATTCTCGGCAACAACAACCTCGTATTTGGGATTCTGATTTTTGGTGTTGCCAACAGCAGCAACAACAGGAGGCTCATGAATGTGATGATGAGGATGCCAAGCATTTGCCAGTACCCAACGTCATCAAAAAAGGTCGTTTCCGCATTGTTGTGGGCCAAGCGAACGATATTGAAGACGACCGATCAGTTGCATCTTTGCCAGTAATGACACGTCCTCCACCACCTGTCCTCGAGTGGAAACGAAAACGATCTTCGTAAACAATGTCTGGTGCTTTTTTTTTCCTTTCATTCCTTTCCTTTCAACACAAAAAATGACATATCTACGCCCTCAACAACAGCATCGATTATACCCAAGCACTTGACAACCAACCTTTTCATCTGCATCCTTCACTCTCATTGATATGAGTGAATGGCACCGGTTTGCCACCCAAACAAAAACCTGTCTCAATCAACATTCTCAAGGAGAAAGCCTAATACTACTACCATCTCAACATTTAGCTTTCTTATTCTCCTTATGCATGTACTATTATGTCTTGTTATGTACCTTTTTCACCATCATCGTCCATCTGTATAAATACAATCAGAGACAGTAGCCTGTAATAAACAACAAACAAACAAATCATGCATGGGAGATCATTCTGAATAAGGATGTTTCTCCTTTGCCCAGCCACATATCTCCCTTGGCAATGTTGTCAATCAATCAATCTAGGGGCAAAATGATGTGTCTCACGCACAATGAAACAATGTCATTTATGTACATACTACATGATGCTATTTACAATCTCTAAAGGGAATGAAAGAGGGGTTGTAATTCTTCCAGGGCAACGCCTTTGGTTTCGGGTATAAAGCAAACACCAATGATGGATGTTGCTGTACATGCAGCAAAAAAGAAAAACACACCTGCCACTGAGCGTGATAGGAAAAAGGGGACACCATAACCAATGAGAGTTGAATACACCCAGCTTAAGCCATAAACCACCGCTAGGCCGAGTGCTCGGCATCGCGTACTGAGGATTTCTGCTGGATAGACAAACGTGCCAACACCCCACGTGGCTGCAAAGGCGGCGATGAAAACGTAGATTGAAATGATAATCATCCCAAGAGCTGCTGTGGATGGATCGCCACCATGTGCAAATACCACCCCCACGATAAATAAGCTAATGCTCATCACTGCGCTACCCCAAAGGAATAATCGCCGTCGGCCCAAATGGTCAATCCACCATCCTAAGGATATGGCTGTGGCAATCAGGGATACTATCCCACTACCGGCTGTTGCTGCAATCGATGATGATACATTCGTCAATCCCGCTGCAATAAAAATTTGAGGTGCATAATACCTACGTATAGTTGTGAGATCCAGTATGTCCTACAAACATAGGTGCACCTTACCATACTGCAGCTGTGCCTGTCATGGAAGTGGCAGTAACAATAAACACGCTGATCCAAAATTGATAACGATGCACGGGCCCCAACATCAAATCCGTCAGAGTTGCCTTTTCTGTAGTGTCTATCATGCTGATTTCTTTTTGTATTGAGTCGTATTCAGCGATTGAACCATGGAGCTCCTTTAGTGTTGCAAGAGCTTGTTGGATACGTCCTTGGGCAATTAAGAATCGAGGCGATAGGGGCATAGGCAGCATGCAAGAGATAAACACAAGGCTAACAAAACATTGCAACAGGTATGGCGTACGCCAACACCAATCAGTGCTCGTCATCAGATAGCTGGTTCCAAATGTGACAAAGTAACCGGCTACTTGTCCCATGATGCTCATCAACGTAAAGAAGCTCATGAGTCGTCCGCGGACTTGGGGTGGTGCAATCTCCACTTGATAGATCGGAATGGCACTACACATGTCCAACTCCAAATCAATTTCTCATATGCATTATTATATGATTGACTTACTTTGACATGAGACCTGCTGCTCCTCCTGCAAGCATACGACCCACCAATACAAGTGATAAGTTGGATCCCACTGCAATGCACAAATTACCCATGCAAAAAAGCCAGCTGGCATGGATGATGGTATATTTACGACCCCAACGATCTACAACAACAACAATAGCTCAATCAACCTTTTCCACCCCCTATGATGATAGGAACTATACCACAAAAGTAACCAGATGAAAAGGAGCCTATTGCTGCCATCATGAGATAGGTTGCCAAGAAACTTCCTTCAAGGTATTCCGAAGAGGAGGACGAGGATGGATGTTCATTTGTAAAGAAACGTTGCCGAAAAGGTGCCATGGTGAGCACACCTCCTGTAGCACCAGTGTCAAATCCACAAAGAAAGCCTCCAATTGCAGCCACCATGGATGAAAGATAAGCGCCTTTCGAGGAGGTGGTGGTGGTGGTGTGGTCATGAACCATAACGCATAGAGAGTGATAATTAGTGAGTGAGAAAGAGAGGAGAGGAGAGGAAAAAGAAAAAGAAAGTCAGCAGAACAAAGTCATCTTTTGTTCCTGACCAATATTAATGCCAATCCCATTCTAAAGCTGCGGGGAATCATCGGTGGGCGGTAGATCAACGCTGTTCTTTAACTCGACGTTGTTTTATTAATAATGCATCTCTTACTTATGGATGGGAAAACTATTCAAATGATTTGGGATGGTTGGGAGTGATTTGGATATGAACACATTCAACACCATATTGCGTCAGATTTTACAATACACGGCAATGATCTTGTGCTCTTTGTCCGCTTCTTTTTTCTTTGTCGGTTCAAAGCACCCCTTCCACGATTAGCTTGCCGTTTACCTCTATTGGTCATTTGAACAACAATAAACAGCCTCCATTGAACAATTTCAACCTACCTGTTGCTTTGTTTGGGTCATTTTGAATTATGGCGTCCAGCAGTGGTGATTGCATCCCGTTGACAGCACTCCAATGCTCACACAAAAAGTCTTGGTCATTCCAGCGCTTCCATGGTGTCTATATGTTCTGGTTATGCAACAACAACAACAGTCAGCCTTGTGGTCGATTTGACAGCAACAACAACTCGTACTTGTTTGGATGAAGGCCGGATACGACGTGTGAAGAGGTTCACGTGATCATTATCTCTGGTGATCATTCGCATTCAATCGACCAAACAACTTGAGTGACGATCAAAAGCATGACGTACGTAAAGTAAGCGATGCCTATCAGCTGATATCATTCCTCACATATGAACAACGTTTGTTACATATACAATGACAGGACAGTACCCGATGACGCTGTCAACTACTCCACTTTGGACAAAGGAAAAAGGAGCTAGGGATGATGTGGATGATGCAAATATATGCGACTCTATTGGCAACAACCATCGGAACTTTATCGATACGGCGTCGTCTTCTTGTCCTACAAATGGAGCTTTTGCATGATCGATTGTGGATGGAATGGATGATAAGACCAAGACAACAACAACAAGCCATGTTTTGTATTCGACAGCATGTTCCTTCACTATGGTTCTGAATCTGGTAAGCCTGATTTTCCCATTTGTCTCTTTGGTTACGGGGGAGGTTGTTGTTGTTGTGGTAGTTTGGCGTGGCGACTCTATACAACATCCCGCGAGTGCTAAAAATTTCCTATTTTGCGTATAGAGCGGGATCTTGGAAGAATGACTGAGCGGTGTTGGTTGCTTGACGACTTGCGTGTCTCTTTTTCTCTCTTTTCACACACACACACAAACTACGTATGCCTACTTTATTCAGAACAGCTGCAGCAGCAACGGCTGTTTTGGCGTTGGCGGGAAACGCATATGCAGAACCTGCTGGTGCTTTTATCCAACAACAAATTGATGGTTTGACCGATACTTGGCGTCAGGCCCATGATGTTGTCGAGGAAGGTATCAAGGATTGGTGGTCGCTTCCTTCCAAAGACAGTATTGAGGATATTGCCAAGGACTGGTGGCCCTTCCCCATTGGCGAGCAGGATGAAGAACGTGCAGATGGCTTTCTCAAGGCTTTCACCCATCCAGCTTTCCCCGAGTATTCTATGCGTTACAAGCATCCCGATCTCTGCGACTCGAGTGTAAAGCAGGTGCGTGCGTGTACATACAATCATCGGAAAATCTATATCGCATATACTCACACTTTATATAGATTAGCGGTTATCTCGATGTCGACTCGGATAAGCATTTCTTCTTTTGGTTCTTTGAGTCTCGCAACAAACCTGAAGAAGATCCTCTCGTTCTCTGGCTCAATGGTGGTCCAGGATGTTCTTCATTGACTGGTCTATTTGCGGAATTGGGGTGAGTAAACATGAAACACGTTTTATATTCTCACAAGACTCATGTCATTTTCATAGCCCCTGCATGGTGAATGAAGCAGGTGATGACACTATTCTCAATGAGTACTCCTGGAATAAGAATTCAAGCATCATTTTCTTGGATCAGGTATGCATAGATAACAGCTGCATGAATAGTGTACGTGTTAACTAACAATATTGATTGTTGTTCTAGCCATTGAATGTCGGCTATTCTTATGGTAGTGGTGGTGCTCGTAACTCGGTTGCTGCTGCCAAGGATGTTTATGCTTTCCTTCAATTGTTCTTTAAGGAATTCTCACAATACTCGACACTCGACTTCCACATTGCCGGCGAATCATGTGAGTTTACACACACCAATTTCCTTTTATGCAAAAGAAATACGTCATCGACTTACGCAATGATATGCAGATGCTGGTCATTACATCCCAGCCATTGGTGGTGAGCTGAACCGTAACAACAAGGGCAGCTACAGCTTCAACACTGCAAGCTTGACTGAATATGCATCCACACTCGCCAAGATCAACCTAAAGTCGCTCCTCGTTGGTAATGGCCTCACTGACCCGAAAATACAATACAAGTACTACTCCAAGATGGCATGCGAAAACTCATACGGCCCTGTGCTTGATCAATCCACCTGTGACGCCATGGATCGACAATACCCTGCTTGCAAGACCTTGATTGAAAACTGCTACAGCTCCCAAAATGTCTTTTCGTGTCTTCCAGCTGCCATGAAGTGCAACAAGGATCAAATCCAACCTTATCAGGCAACTGGCATGAATCCCTATGATGTTCGCAAGGAATGCACTGGTGGCAATTTGTGCTATGATATTCTTGGCAGTGTCCAAAAGTACCTCAACCGCCCCGAGGTGATGAAAGCTATTGGTGCCCAGGTTGACAAATATGAAAGCTGCAACATGGCTATCAACTTCCAATTCAATGTGAGTACATATATTGATGTGTGTGTGCACAGATGCTGATAAGTGATGATATTTTCTAGATGGCTGGTGATTGGATGCGTCCCTATGTGAATGAGGTAGCTCCTCTTTTGGAAGATGGCATTCGTATCCTTATCTACGCTGGTGATGCCGACTATATCTGTAACTGGATGGGCAACAAGGAGTGGACCATTGCACTGCCATGGAGTGGCCACGAAGAATTTGCTGCTGCCGAGGACACTGAATGGATCTCAACTACTGCTGGTGAGCAAGGTGGTGAATTGCGTCGCACCAAGGATGGTCGATTTGCTTTCTTGCGCGTCTTTGACTCTGGTCACATGGTTCCTATGGATCGTGGTGATTATGCCATCGACATGTTGAATGATTGGTTGCACGAGAAGCTCGCTTAAATGAAGTTCAAGTAGTTTAGTTCATTAAAGAGTATTTTGATATCACTGCTATGTATACGAATGTGTGGATGTATAAGCTCTGGATTTCAGCTCTGTACAGGATACATTGTTTGGAACCTGCTTATTGATAAACTTGATGGTAACACACAACATGGTGAGATGCATAATAACATCCATCCATTCAATGCATATATTGTGCTACGATCAACGTTGCCTGCAAAAAAAAGTTGTCAGTGTCAGTTGTCGCCATTAGAAATGATGATCCAAGTGGATCGGTGCTTTAATATCAATGCCAGCATCCGTGTTATCATTGCATGCATGATCGATGCACATGTATGGTTATTCAAAATGCTTGTAAATAATGCAAGGATGCACAAAATGTCATTGAGCAATGCATAAAAACCATAGCTTTTGTATTACAAGGAGCAACCAATCTAAAAGTTTATTGGCAACCCGGATGAATTATTACAAGACACGGTGGTGGTACCCGAGACGGATAGGCACCCCGATGGTAAGTGTGATTGAGCGAGGATTAATGTGAATGACAATAAGCTAGAATTAAAAGACATAGGGAATAAAGATGTAAGGGACGCGTTCACAGTAGCGATCCCAATCCTTGCCGTACTTCTTAGCACAGCGTTCCATATCACGAGATACACGATGGATAAGAACAACGATAAAGAAGCAGACGTAAAAGTAAGGCAAGAACGAGCCAAAACCAGTGATCAAGCCCCAAGACATGGCCATACACAAGTCTATACCGATATTGAATGAGTAATCCAATACATTACTCCTATCCTGATCCAACACACTTACCAGCAGTGTAGTGAGGCTTACGCACAATACCCCACCAGCCCGATGTCAAAAGCAAGTTGCCATGTTCAGTCTTGATGTAGGAGGGGTTCTTGATATGGCCCCAAGGCAATTGAGGGAAAGCGTTACGGGTCATGAAGGAGCCATTTTGTTCCATACGGAAACGGTTCTTTTGCGAGTTGCCAGTGTCAAACACATAGTAGCCACCCAACAAAAGGCAGAACAAAAAGATGGTGTAAGGCAAAGAGTGAGTGATAGGAGTGCCATGAGCGAATTGATAATTGATCAAGTAAATGGATGCATAGCAGTAGGTGAAAGGAACACCAGCCATGTTCCAGAAAATGAGCATGAAACCTATTTGCCATTTGGGTTAGATCACTGCTTCTGTAGCGGAGACACCATGATAATAATATTCATCAACTCACCATCCTTTTCGTAAAACATATCCCATGAGGTGGGAATGCACTCTTCACCCTTTTGACAGGCGTTGACATACAAAAAGTGAGCGAGAACCATAAATGCTTGGGGAGCAGAGATTTGGCCAGTGAGCTCATATTGCTTCAAAAGGCACGACACCGAAATGTAAAAAAGAACAGGCCATGGAACACGGGTTTCAGCCCACATCTTGAGATCAACAGGGCCAATACGAGGGTTCAAAGGTGCGCCCATAAAGTAATCGTAGAAAAAGTTACCAGACATGCGGTGTTGAGTACCATTGATGATGCTGCAAATGTAGACAGCAGTAGTCATGGTGAAGCCCCAGATGATAGCAACCTTATAACACCGTCTGTGCGTCAGTTTTCTGGTGCCATTCATTCACACACATGCCTCTTTTACTTACACTCATGATGGGTGCGAAATTATCAACGATCTCGGTAAGGCGGAAGATGCCAGTGACATGAACAACGGCCGAAACAACCAAAGTGAGGTACCATGCTGACAAACCATTGCAGACATAAGGGAGCTGCACCACCCAAGTCAGACTTCGTATGCCCATACCAAGTTCCTTTTTCCACTTACGCGCTTGCCCTTCAATGAAGGAATAGGAAGACCATGAACAAGAGGACCAGGCATGATATAAGCAAGGATGAATGAAAACAAGACATATCCCATGTAAATCTTGGTAGCCTTGATGGTGGGCAACACTGCAGGGATACCCTTCTCGATGATTTCGGTGGCAAACCACTCCTTGATGCCTTCAACGGTGAACTCACTTGGGAAGAAAAAGTGACCCTCGTGCAAAGTAAGTGACATGGCAAAGTAGCACATCATCATGGGGAATCCAATCATCTATCACTGACATGTAAATATATATGCATAGTCTATATAAGCGTTGTCATATACCATTCCAACGACACCAAAAGGACCACCAAATTCGTAGACGATTTCATTGTCGATTTTTACGTCGAGCTTGGTGAAATCCGATCTGAAAAGAGGGACACCGTTGCTGTTGACGGCTGGCTTGGTGTCGTCCTTTGCCATTGTATAGGTGAAAAAAAGGTAAAAGAAGAGACAACAAACTTTTTGTTCTAGTGGAAATAAACGTGGTCCTTATATAAGACTCAGTGACACAAGAATTAAGCGAGAGCGCGCTCTCATCCCCTCCTTCGGCTATCGGTGCCCGATGCCTTTCTATCGTCGTTTTGTGCTACCATCAAATTGACCCATTGTCCTCCGCTTAACATTCACCTTGTCACTGGGTGATGATTGTCGCTGTCAGTGCGTAGGCGGATGTACTGGCAGCTTCACCGTTTAGCATGTTTCAATGATACAGATCAGGCATTCACCTCGCACTAAAGCGTGTAAGATATCACCAACATTGCCGAGACACAGCTACTTTAATCTCTAAAAAGACCAAAAAATTGGCTCATCATAGGCAAATGGTTTTGGATACCTTGCAAAGTATTATGCCATGATCATTTAACTATGTCTCTTTACTGCAATCACCTTGAGTTTCTTGAGCAATGAGCATTTTCGGGTTCGGCTAAATTTTTCCTTGAACCAGTAATGCGGTTGGCATGAGCCCTGACTATGATCCCAGTCAGGCTATGTTGTCTGACAATGTATCGAGCTTCTCTTCTTCCCTGTTCCTCCACTCCCACCTTATTCTCTCCCTCACCCATTCACAGCTATAGACCCGTCCACGTACAGCTACCACCAGTGAACGATTGCCCTGCTTCAGCCCATCATGTAAATACTACATCTGTCGTGATCCGATTTCCTTCCACTGAATGACAGCTCCATGGTGTGTGCCACAGTACAACACCTGCCTCTTTGGACACTACATGTTCTCTTGCACACTTCTCTGCCACGACCCAACGTAACAGCAGTTGCTATTAGATCCATTGTCTCAAGTTACTTGCAGCAACCTGTCTTGCAGCCCTTTTTTATGAGAACAGCAGATAGCCATTATATAGAAGCAGCTTTATTTACGTGTAGCAACTTGATTCAATACATACGACTTGTTACGGACATATGGATATGGATATGAGTATATGGGATGGAAGGAATTGGGTATATTGTCCAGGTTGGATCCCCTTGGCCCATCTAGAATATGGGGGTGAATATCAGCTATCAAGTACACCTGGATGGAAAATGACGAAGGAAGAGATTGACCATGAGCTGGATAGAAAAGGAAGCATACAAGGAAAATGGCATGGCTCTTCAGTCAACATATGGTTATGGTTATGGTGGATGGATGGATGCAATCAAGTGCTGTGACGAGAAAGGGTTCCTGAATGTTGTCTTGGTTACTTGTCGCGTGGTCAGCATGAACGATGGATCGTGTCGCCTGGATATGGCTGAGGATGATGGTGGATTGATGAGAGGGCCTTCTTTGACGAAAGATATGTTACAGCCATGGATGATGATATTGGAATACTCAAGTCAAATCACGCAGTAACCATTTTCCAATCATGGATGAAGGATGACTATCAAGGCAGCACCATGGATACAACATCACAGCCATCCCTATTGTATCTAAGCGATTCCCCTCATCTCATTTATCAATTTGCAATTCTGTTCCTTTATCATATCTATCCAATAAGCATCCACACTACTATGTCCTTATTCTTCGAAACAAGGACGATAACGATAACGAGATTCAAAAGGAAGCACGGAAGATCCCATCTTGTGTTTCGGAATATTGGATGACGAGGAGATTGATGACTGTTTCCGAGTACGAGTTATGGTGGACGACCGAAGATGACGATGGAGGCAAGGTAGCTAGAAAGCTAGATGAAATAAAGCAATGTTAATTTATCACACCATGACACCTGAGTGGACATTGCTAGATTGTGGATAGGTAATATTACTTCGAAGATGGAATAATAAAGGCGGTTCGGTTATCGGTCATGCAAGAAGTATATATGCCTTTTACGATACAATAAGGAGGAGCGGGATAACCTTGAGAGATAAAGTGAAGTGATCCCTCAATTGAATTGATTACTGGCTGGGTTTACATATGCAAACTGGTTTATCCAAGTCGACCTTCTCCTACTCCAAACGTGATGTGGAGCTGTTATTACCATACTACACATACCTTGACACACACCTTCATTATTGAATGCTGTTTACTTGGGTACCTTCCAAAAGGCAATCGTCAACATCATCCATTTATGCAACAACCTGTCAAGGACATGTTTGTGTAACGATCATGTGCCTTTTCACCCATCTCTAGATCTTTCCGTTAATGCAGTCGACACCATCCACTAGGAAAAACAATCACATCACACTTAAGCATGCGTAAAACATAAGATACCTATTTCTCAACATTTTCATAATGGAGCGTGAGGCCTTTATGAGAACAAAGATACTCGTCATGGTCGACAGCATCATGTGTGCAAGTTTCACGATGGAGGTGGACAATCTCGGGGCAATCGGCCGTATTCAATGTCTCTCCTACATTGGAACCGCCCAGCATTCAAGATTTTCATAATGAAGCATGTGGTTTTTAAATGAATGGAGTTGATCAGCATGACTCAGGGAACCTTCTTACCAAGTTTCAAGTTCAAAATGGGGAATCCCAAGGTAATGCATAGTAACTGACATTTCATGAATTTGGGCGGGTGCGGAATTTCCGTCGATCATAGTGAATCCCACATTATACTCTCCCATTCAAGATTTTTAAATGAAGCGTGATGTCTTTATGAGAACGAAATTGATCAGAATGTCCATGAGCATCTTGTGTGAAAGTTTCAGGTTCGAAATGGGCAATCTCAAGGTTATGGGCCATCCACACTCCATATATACTCGTCCATTCATCATCCGACGCTCCCATTTTATTTCACACAATGAAGCCTGCGACTTTAATATGAATGGAGGTGATCAGTATGTCGAAGCCCAGGCGTCTGACCAAGTTTGACGATGGAGGTGGACAACTGCGGGGGTGTGCACTATGCACCCTACTTGCGTCCCGTCCGTCCTAAATTTGGGCCGCCCGGTTCATAAAACCTCATAATGAAGCATGCGGTTTTTAAATGAATGAAGTTGATCAGCATGTGCGAGAGTACCTTCTGACCAAGTTTCAAGTGCGAGATGGGGAATCCCAAGGAACTACATACTAATTGACCTTTTTATAAATCCGGCGCTTTCCCAATTTCCCGCCCATCATAGTAAACCCCACATTATGCTCTCCCTTTCGAAATTTTCAAATGAAGCATGGGTTCTTTATTAAGACAAAGTTGATCACCATGATCAAGAGCATTTTGTGTGCAAGTTTGAGGTTCGAGACAGGCAATCCCAATATGTATCATGCATTGATATCGGTGTATATGGATATGTCTGACTGCCTGACAGATTTAATTTCCACCTCTTCCACTCACACTTTATTTCCCTCTTCTTCCCATTCTCGACTGTTGCCCCATTCAACTACAACTATAACCTGCGAACGATTGTGCTGCTTTGCCCCATCATGTCGATCCTGCAACTATCTTGATCCGACTGTCTTTGACTGAATGGCAAGTTCATGGCGTGTACACACAAAGACAACAACCGCGTTTCTTGAACCACAACCTTCTCGTGCACTTTCCTCAACCATATTCAATCGCACAACATCGTTCATTCCTGCAGTTGCTATTAGCGATGTCTTTACTCCATTGTCTCAAACAGCATTCACAGCCTTGTCACTCTACTACAACATACGCTCTCTTGCACACACCACTTTGCCACGACCAAACTTAACAACTGTTGCTATTATCAATGTATTTTACACTATTATCTCAAGTTACTTGCAGCACCTTGCTTTGATACATACGGATTACAATGGATGGGATGTCATATCAGCTATCAAGTACACTGCAATCAAGTAATCTTCAACTGGTTGGGCTGCGATGGAAGAAAATGACCAAGAAAGGATTGACCAGTAGCCGGATGGAGAAAGGAGCATATCAGCAGCTATCGCATGGCTGTCTTCAACTGACATATCGGTTATGATGGATGGATGCAAACAAGTGCAGTGATGAGATCTCCTGGAATGTTACTTTGGTTACTTGGAGCGTTGTCGGCAGGAACGATCAAAGTGGATACGGCGATGATGATGGTGGATCGGATGGGATTGGCGAGAGTGCTTATATCTTTGACGAAAGGCGTTTGACAGCCATGGATGGATAATCTTGGAATGCTTGAGTCAACTCATGGATCAAGATGTTTACATATGACGGCAGCAACCAACGATACAATGACACCATGACACTTCCTGTTTACTCTATTATGTGATTCACCCAAATCTTATTCATTTACAATGCCCTTCCCTTATCACACTTACTTGATAAACATCCACGCTACCATGTACTTTCCTTGAACTTCATTGAATGAAAACTGAATTCTACATACTATAGCTAACATGTACAAGATATATGATGTGTTTGGTTTCGGATTGGTAATAATATGGATCGATTGAAAGGGGAATTGAAAGTTGGAGGGAATGAATCATTTACATCATGGTATTGAGGCGTTGTCTTTTTTTGTTGCATTGCATAGGTGCATGTTTAGTGGACGCTTGAGTTGCAAAGATAATAACCCAGAATGAAGGATGCCCAACAATGTAGTGGTTGTTACAGATGTCTAGTTCATTGTACAGTAATGGAAGACAATCATACCGTATTTGATCCTCAAAAAGTTATTTACAGACACCAATTCACTGATATTGGTCAATTATATGTACAAGCATGTGCACTTTTTGATCGGGTACAGAGCCGTCTATGAGTCTACTACGGCGAAGGCATGGCTCTTTATCGCTTTTCAGCATTATCGACAAAATAGAAAATCAGAAAACAAGCGATCGGGGACAATGAGCGGGTTGCATGCGTGTTGCTGGATGTATAGTAACTGTCCTTGTTGACCGAGGTAGTCATGGTCGGCTGGTGATAACACATTTTACGTGTGAGCATGACAATGATAGTACACCATGTGCGCAACACTTACTGAATGAAACAAGGTTGTAATAGCTACACATGATATGCACAACCCAGCGTGTGAAGCTATCGTCTATATCCAACACCATAACCAGATCTTGGTCTTGCTCATCCAGATAGGCAATGATTTGGTCTTCATAATGGTACACAAGCCGTTCAGGAATCTTAGTTTTCTTCAGGTCATGCCTCATGCTCCTGGTCAGCGGTGCTGGTTGGTGGATGTGCTTGCTATATGACTCATAACCTCCATGGTGATGATAAACCATGCTATCCATATCCTCGTTGAGAAGGATCGACATGACTTGCTCGTCATCTGTCACCCACCGGAAGGGAGGTTGGGTGTGCATAAATATGCGATCATCATCGTCAGGAACAACAAGGCTCGCTAATGGATGATCATGAAAATGATCTATGTGTATCGGTGCACCAGCAAAGCACAAAAATTCAGGGGACAAACGTGCATGTCAGAAAAGGAAAATGTTCGTTGCTGCGGTAGCTGCGGCAACACAACCAACGATAAGAAACTCACTGTTATCCCAGCGTTGTCGCCGACGGCTGCCCTCTTTGCCCATCTGTAGTCGATTACGTCTTGCAAGTGAATCACGTTGTGGGTACCAATAACGTTTTTTCGACCTTTTTGGTTTGCTGGATGGGATGCTGCTATCAGGAGAAGAGGAGTCATTGTTATCGATAGCTATACTGGTGCCATTATTATGCGCCAAATGCTCAGGATAAGGTGTTGTAGTAGTTTGCATGGCGTCAAAATGATTGTCTACATGGGATCGCAAAGGGTTCATTATTAACGCCATGATGCTTGCAATTTCTTTGTAAGTGAAAAAAGGGGTAAGAAGAAATGGATCGTCAGGACCACATGGGTGCTCTCTTTATAGCACCTTTACGAAAACCCCGAAAGTGCATTCATTGCTGCGAAACAATTCAACAAAGATGCAGGTGCCAAAATCCCACCCGTATCCAGGTATCACAGGGCTACTTTTGTATAATTTTGACTGATGATGTCCGGCTGCTACTTTAGCATCTTTTATTATAGCTTAGCTGCCATGTCCTCTCTTTTAATAATATCTCTTAACAATCGCCTCAAGATCTTGCCGCTCGGACTCTTTGGGATCTGGTCGATAAAACGTACACCACCTCTCAAACGCTTGTAGCCAGCAACGTGAGTTGCAACGTAGTCCTTGATTTTGTCTTCTAAAGCCTTGTTTGCATCCACCCCAGGTCTGACAACCACAAATGCAAGCGGTAATTCAGTTGCTTGGCTGTTACTGTACACGCCGATTACAGCACAATCAATCACTTCAGGGATGTTGGATAATAATGACTCAAGCTCTATTATAGTGGTACCATTATTATAATCATCCACAATACCATAGAGGTCTTTTTCTTACCTGCAGGCGCCACAGGGAACCCATTGTACTTTATCAACTCCTTTAACCGATCCACAATATAAAATTCTTGAGTCTTGCTGTCATAGCGACCCACATCGCCTGTACGCATCCATCCATCCGATGTAAACACTTTGGCATTGGCCTCGGGATTGTTGAGATAGCCTTTCATGATAGAAGTACCACGCAATAAAATTTCACCTTCCTTGTCAGGTCCCAATTCTTCATATGGATGTCAGTTGTCATTGTATGTTTTACAATGTGTTGTCATGTTGGCTTACCATTGCCTTGCTCGTCCACAATCATACATTCAGTATTGGGACCAAGAATGCCAACCGATCCTGTAAATAGATCCAATGAGTGTGATTATTACCAAGGAAAAGATATACATGCGTACCAGGATGACCCCCAGATGGTCTTTGTGTGATAACCCCTACAAGGCTGTCAATGAGATGAATCAAGCATACAACGGATCCAATCAGCTACCTCCAGTGGATTCAGTCGATCCATATCTAAAACGGCGTTTTGTAAGAGTCAAGCCTTCCCTTCATCAATGAGCCAGATAATGTACTTACAAGTTCGTGAGAATGGCACAGGGCATCCGTTTCATCAAGGCATCAACATGCTCTTTACCCAATGGCGCAGCCCCAGAATTGATATGACGTACCACTGAGAGGTCATATTTGAGTACCAAAGGATCCTTGGCTAGCTGCACAGCTATAAAGATGTGTGCTGAGTGAGGCGTAATAATAAAAGTTGATCGCGCATTTATAATTACCAACGGGTGGAACTATGCTTGCAATGGTGATTTTGTATCGTGTGACCAGATCCAAGAACAGCTTGAGTTCAAAGCGTGGAATAATGACCAAGGGTAGCATTTTGTAGAACGCATTAAAGCATAACACGGTCACTTGCAAAAGGTGTTATTATCATGATGGTGCTGCTATGCATCATTTTACACACGTACCTCCATAGATATGATAGAGTGGTAAAAAGCCAATGCCAATGTCAGTATCCTTGTCAATCTCACGATCTTTGGCAAGCTGCACAAACACTTGGGAAATGATATTGTGATGGGTCAGCATCACACCTTTGGCGAGCCCTGTGGTACCACTTGAGTAATTGATAAAGGCAACATCATTTTTGGGGTCAATGCGGTACGCATCCTTGAGAGGAAATTGTACGTGCCGTGTACTGCTTTTTATAAGCGAATCGAATGATCGTATGCCATCCTCGCTATCGGTTTCACCAAATACAAAGATGCGCTCTTTTGGAATAGTGCCTGCCTTTGCGCACACCTTTAAAAGTGTGGGGAGTAGCTCACGCACCGTGACCAATGCTCGAGCACCAGAGTTGTTGATTTGATGCAAGAACTCGTTCTCAGTATAGTATGGATTTCTGAAAAGAGGCACACCATCCGTGTTAGTCAATATCATGCATGACTTTGTAATGCATCACGTACCCAGGAGTGATGGTGCATTTTGCTCCGAGCAATGAAAGATACAAGACTACCGTGTCATACTGATTGGGAGCAAATACGGCAACAATATCCCCTTGCTTTAGACCCACTTTATCTTGCCAAGCGGCAGCAAGGTGTTCCGCGCGTTGTTTGACTTGTGCATAGGTGAGGCTTCTGCCTGTCAATCCATCAATCACCGCTGTGCGATCCAGAGGTAGTCGCTGGTTGTATTCACTGGGAGAAAAAAGAAACGAGCAAATGTCCTGATCCGGCAACTTGATCCAGTCGTAGATTGTAGGCTTATAAATGACCATTTTGTATATCCAGATAAAGTGGTAAAAAGAAAGAACACGAACGTGGAAACATGGATACCCCTAGTTGAAAAAAGGTGATGGTTGCCATGGTCACACGTCCTTTGTCCATTACGCGTCGTGGGAATCTCGGCGATTGCTGATATCATTCGTCCTTTTGCATGACAACGGTAGAATGTATACCATCGCTTGTGAAAGTCAAATAATTTCCCGAGGTCTGTTGTCGGTGTGCCTTCAATACAAGCACCACACATTGGTTTCCATGGTGAGTAAATGAACTCCTGCCTTTTTTGACACCTCTGCAACCCATCAATCGCCCCATTAGAAAATCATCACCGCATCAACCAGATGTCAAGCTTCAAATAACATCAATTACTATTAATCCATCAATGAACACAAATAGGAGGAATGGGGAGGGGTATAGTGTATTATTGCTAATGTCTTCTACATGTCGGCAGGAGGTTCAGGCTTGGTTTCTGGTTCCAGTCCAAACTCATTGACTCTTCTGTCAAGCACGTCCTTGAGTTCATGCACCATTGTCTTTGGGTCCATCTTGGAAGCTTTGTCACGTGCCTACATAGGATCATGTTAGGCTTATTGTTCCCTCCCGTCCATTCGGGACAATCAATCCTCTTACCTCCTGTTCACGCTTGGCTTTCATCTCGGCGATCCTTTGTGCGCGACTCTTTTTGGGCCTTTCAATCGTATTGCGTTCAATGGTCTCAGCGACGGCTTCAAATACTGATGCTCGTGCTGGAAGCGGGAGTTCAAGTAATCCGTTGTCCTCGGAATCGACCACCTTTTGTGGATTGGTTGAAGGAGACGTGACAGGTGATGAGTCGTCTTCTTTCTGAGATGCTGTTGGTGATGATATAGAAGATGATGGTGAAGGATCAAGGTCGGGTGGATCAAGGAAATTCACTAAAGCATCTCTTCCAGCCTCCCATTCGACAACCATTTGATTGAAATCTTGTTCGATTGATAGGTATTCACGCTTCAGCCGTTCACGTAGCTCTTCCAAAGATGTGGAATCCCCTATTGATTCATTAGTATTCAATAAAAAGAAAATATATGGTATCTTACCTTGTTGTGTGAGTTGCCGAATATCATCATTGCAGAGATAAAACTTGGCCTCAACAGTGCGCATCTGCTGATCCAAAGATGCCAATCGATGCACAAATGGTCGTAGTCTTCCATCTTGCACTGTATTGCTGTTCACTAGCTGTTGTCGGTCATCCTTTGCTGTTGGTTTATCTATATCCAATATTAATAACATCATCCTAGTATGCACGCCATTTACTTACATAATTCATTTTCCAATGCATGTGTAATATCATTTACGAATTGCTTAGTATCCTCGGTCACTTTGGCCAAAACAGCATTGACACCACGCCATCCACGCTCATAATCCAAACGCAAGGAATCGTGTTCATCGGTAACAATATCCAAGGCCAATAACTGCATCATGCATTCTCGTCGTTTGGCGTGCATAAGCTGTGCAAGTGCGCGTAATCGATCAAGGCAAATGCCGCCTTCTTCACTATTATCATCATCCATCCGATCTAGAGCCGATAACGATGCGATCGAGCGAATGTTGTACATGTCGTATAGCCGAGATAAGTTGCTCTTATTCACATGGTCGATCAGGTCAATGATAGCTTCCTCGTATATGATAAAAGCACGTCGAAGCACAGCACCCAAACGATTCCTCAAAACGACGCAACGTCGAGAACGGCTCGATTGTTCGATACGTGAGATAGGGGATAGCGGTAATGACAAGCGATATCCACGCGATACTAATTCGATTTCTTGGATCGTGATGAGTGCACGATGTACTTTGTTGTCTAGCATCTCGCATTGTTCCATCAATGTCTGCAGAGTATTGAGTGCTGTACGATACAAGTGCCGAATGCCAGATCGTCGCTATCATTATACCATGTCAATCAATCAGACCTTGTTTCCTTCCCATAGTATATCCCTCCCTTACCATATGTCGATAACCAAAGAAAAGGGACATGCTACTTGTCAACATCATTGTCATTGATACAACCGGTGTACCGAGGAAGAGTTTGGCAGGCTGTGATTGTTGTCTCATTTGATGGCGTAGCTTGAATGCTTCTATCCCCAAAGCCATCATACAACCCGTCATGGTGGTGACCGTACCAACGACCCCTGCGCGTGATGCCTTTGTTGCCATTGTTGAATAATCAGTCGTGGTTGTCACATGCTGGGTTGTTCGTTGCTTGTTGCTCTTGCTTGCATTGTGTACAGATAAAACCTCACTGAGCAAGGGTGATGTAGCGATAAGATACTTGAACTTTTCCTCAAACTCGTTCTCCTCAGCTATCGGAAGACTAATAGAAAAGGTGTCCTAAACATAGACACGGGTCAATACATTTATAGTATATACAATGCAATAAAAGAAATACATACATGGAAGAGTGATCGACGCCAATAATGATATAACGTGTTTGTCCACCGAGGCATCTGGAGTGATTGTGGTATCCAAGTTGACGAAGCATCGAGGTCTAATGGGTTGCTGTCAAGCTGTAATGTCGGGAGTCTCACGGTGGATTCTTGGCTTTCGATAGCTAATGCGATAGAAAGAAATGAGTTGAATATGGTTGAGAACAATTGAGAATATGTGAATGGACGTACATGACAAGTATTCTGCAAAGGGGGTATCTTCATAGACAACAAACTCGGACATGAGTAAGAGTGGAAAATGGGAAAGAGAGCAGGTGATTAAAGCTCAGGTTGTGTGAGAATGAAATATGATAGGATGCTTTGACGCATAGCATCGAGGCACAATGAGCGAGTGCTGCATAAACCTTGTTTCCCACCCACCCACTCACCCATCCACCATCCATTTCCCGTTCCCATAGCAACCATGTTGTTGTCATCCTTTTCAGTGGGTTGTCGTCATGATGTATGCTTTGAATGTAAATGTTTCTTTCCAGAACGTGCGGAGTAACTTGACACATGGCTATTTGTTGAAGGCTATCAACAACCATCATCACCCGCCGGGGAAACCAAGAGACCCTTGCAAGGGGGTGGGTGGTTGTTTATGGATTGAGTCCAAATTACAAGGGAAATAAAACATTCACTTGCTCTCTCTTTCCCAATTATGCATGATCAACATCCCGTACTCACTGATGAAAAAAAGAAAGAGCTCCTGCACACCTTTCGTCAATCTTTGGAAGATGTTCCAGATTCACACCGCTTTACAGACACAGTACGTGACCATCATTATCAGCATAGAATTATCCGTTGTTATTCACTTTGAACACAAAGTTGCTATTACAATTTCTCGTAGGTCGCAGTTGGGATGTGGCAAGTATACCTTGAAGAAGAAGAAGAAAAGTGTAATCTTGTACTTATCAGCTGGATACTAGGACGCAGCCAAGAAGCAATTCGTCATGAGCTACAATTGGCGTAAAGACAACCATGTTGACCGGCTACCATGTGCAACACGTCAAAACAAATTACCGTTGCTGGTCAACGTGCGTGGATATGATGCCATTGATGATGGCAATGTGGAATCCAAGCCAGGCCTTTCCCAAACCGCTATTCGCATTGCCAATTGTATGGGCGGCGATTGTTTCCACAAGGTGGATCGAGAAGGCCACCCTATCATGATCGATCGAACAGTGAGTGGTCTGCAATTGAATCATTAGGCATGTCAATGACTCATATACATACATAAATAAGGGCTATCATGACGCCAAGAAGCTGTGTCACGAGGTGTCCATTGATGAGATTTCCATCTTCCAGACTGCCAGCAACGAATTTCTCAATCGAGTCATTATGCCTGAATGCTCACAAAAAGCAGGGAGGATCATTTTCAAGGAGACCGTGATATTTGATTGCACCCATATGGGTATACGACGTAAGTGTCATGTCAGTCATTGTATCAAGTTTTGGTGGTACTCCTGAAATAGACAATGACTAAAAATAACAACCCGATGGCACAGAATTCCAAATGACAGCATTACATTACTTGAAGTCTGTGATCGACACGATCCAGAATTATTATCCAGAGACATTGCATAGGCTGTTCATTGTGAATGCGCCAGGGATTCTACATACGATTTGGAGAATAGTGAAACCATGGCTTGAACAAAGGGTAAGGATAAAGAAGAGGAGAGGGTGGGTGAGTGTAATTCAATATTGACACAAAGGTATACAGACTGCAGACAAAGTATTCATTCTGAATCATGCCGAGACGCCCAAAGTGCTTTTAAAGTACATTGCACCGGAAAACTTGCCCCGATTTCTTGGTGGTAGTTGTACATGTGACCATATTGAAGGGGGATGTGTACCTTCGGTGATGTTGGGTAATGTACCTCCGCTAAAAGTGACCGAGTACAATGATAATGTTTCCACGCCTTACAACACAGACGTCATGCAAGCTGCTCTTGAGGATAACTTGTATCGAAATCCAACATAGACCCCATACCGTCATATTGTTTGTATACTGAAATGCATCTTTTAAACTTTTTATTATGCCGTTTTTCCGAGTGAAACTACAGAACAAGGCGCATTGTGGTGGGTGTTCTTGCGCGTGTGTGCGTGTGTATTGTGTGATCCATCGTTGTTTTTTTGTGTGTCTATCTACCTGAATTAGGAATACAAGGAGACAGGATTATCAACTCTTTCTCTGTTGTTTCTTCGCCCCAGCCGATTTCTCTCTCTACTCTCTACTCTCACTCTCATACACACACTCTCTCTCACTCTCTCTATCGTCGCATCCCCCACCTTCCATTGCGCGCAATGATTGGCAACATGTCAAAGCGGTCGGCTGTCATTGCTGTCATGTTGGCAGTTGCCTTATCACTTGTCTTTTTATTTTCAGTCTCCAGTTTTCACCTTTCTCCTTCTTCTTACACTGGCCTCGATCGCGCATCGTCTCCATTGTCAACAAAAACAACGACCAAGGAGTTTGAACCAAAGTATGGTTGCCTGGCCAATACAGCATCAAACATTACGCTTTCCAAAGAGCAGTGGGAACAATGCATCGAACCAGGACAAGAGGCCAGCTTGTATTTATCAATTGTGATCGTTACAAGGATAGATGACTATGCAGGGTAAAACGGGGATAACCGATTCTGCAAGTACAACAGCAAGAACTCTAATGATGATATTGTTGTATTCAGGAACCAACATCATCGACTTCAAAACTTCATTGACAGCGCATATATCCTGGCTGAACATACACAAACCAAGATGGAATTGCTCATGGTTGAATGGAATCCACCCAAGGATAGGCGGCGAATCATTGATACTTTTGTAAGTACATGGTAGAGTTTATTTTGTGTGTTACATGATGATATCTCAGGACGTGCCTGGTCTAACAAAATCTGGTATGGTTCCATTTCAATAGCGCTTCCGCCGATCCGACTTCTTGACATATCGCATCATTACCGTGCCTGAAAACATTCATCAAGCATTACCCAACATTGGCAACGCTCCGTTGCATGAATTTGAAGGAAAGAATGTCGGTATTCGTTTCGCACGTGGAGAATTTGTAGTGTGCACCAATCAAGGTAAACAACTATGCCACAAATGCATCTTTTGACAAGGAGGGCCAACAATGAATGATATCTAGATGACATTTGGTCCCACAATTTCCACAATGCAATCAAGTCGCGTGCATTCCAAAAGAACGTTATTTATCTTCAGCACCAAGATCGACACAACATGCAAGTAGTAGTAGGAGTAATGGGCAGTGGTAGTACACATGCATTGAGCGTGTTACTGACAACAAAAGCTTTTATAGTCACGATAACCTTCCTCCATCCATTGTCAACTTGCCTGCTATGCCTGATGACGACACCTTGTACAATGCTTGTCATCTCAATGATCAAGATTGGGGAAACTTTCAATTACCTGAGCCAGTCAACCTCACACCAGACAATTATTTGCGTTATGGCGATCAAGCTGGTGATTATACCATGGCACATCGAGATACTTGGAAAAAGGTCAGAGGCTATAGGGAAACAGGTGGCGTCGCATGGTAAGTAGTTCAGGGGAGGGGAATTCTGAGAATGATGTCATTGACATTGTTTTACATGGATCAAGGGTCGACATTGAATTCATTGAGACGGCTGCTTGGACGTTTGATATTCCGGTGGTTTACAGTGAACAAGGTTTTACATGCCATCAAGAGCACGACAATGTCTGGGAAAAGAATCCTGAACGTATGACACCCAATCAAGGAATCCATGCAGTTGAAATCCAGCGTAAAGAAAAACAATACGTCAATGAGGAAGGAAAGTGGGCTATGCTCCATCTGGATATCTGGGAAATGGGTCTTCAATGCATCGAATTCGGAGGTGGTCTCTGCTGGTAGCATAGTCAACTTTTTTCTTTACCCCACTCTCATTTCTGTACTATGTAAATCATTGGTAAATATACATGCATGCATTGTTTCTACGTATGCGAGATGAAGAATCAAAGCGAGATGGTGTACGTAGTCACGAGATCTAATCTGTTTCACATGGATGGAGGGTTGGGTCGAGATGCAAGTCGGGATTGATTTTGTTTTTCCACACACTTCTTTAACTTTGGATGCTCTCCGGCTATATGTAACCACATCGTGGGGATATTCTTTCCAAATTAGTCAGGTGTCAGTTTTCATTTGTGTAACCTTAGACTCCGTGTAACCGATTGTGCATGTGTTTTTGTGTGCACAATCGCTCATTTATCGATAAAAAATTATCATCATTGCTTGTTTCTCCCACATCTTCGTTTTGAGATATGAAAAATAAAATGTTCAGTAGCTGAGAATAGCTATCCATGCCCTGTGTAATATCATTTTGAAGCTAGTGCGTTCATCAAAAAGGAATTATTAAATCGCTGCCAAGAGTAACCAGCGTGATGACGGTATATGAGGTGGTATCACTGTGATAACAAAACAAGATCAAAGATGTTGATGGAAGAAAAAGGCATTTCATCCATGGAGTGAAAAAGTGTTGTTCGGATGGAAAAAGAGAGAAATTTCGCTCGTGGTTTCCATTCCCAGCATGGTGATCGTCCCGTTGGAAAATATACACTCTTAGTGCGATGCTGGCAACAATACCCTTAGTTGTGACGAATTATATCGCTGTTCTTGTGTGACATCCCATTGTGGAAGAAGTACTTTACCCTATACTTCTTGCAGCAGCTTGCTTTTTCATTGGTGAGCTGAGGATGATTCATACCAAAGATGAAACCAATCCTACTAGTACTTTTATATTTTGCCTCGTACATGGTATGCGTAGCACCTACATCTGTGTATCCAATGCTGCTGCAAGAGTAATCTCTCCCCCATGTTTTATCCTTATGCAATGAATGTATGTAATGAGCTCTCTCTGTGTGTGTGTTTGCCTATGTACGTATACCTGATCTCCCACATGATAACAAAAACCGTGTGCATGGCAATGGCGGTGGTGGCGCGGATAGGCCTCACGTGAAAGATAAATATACACCAAAGCTCAAGTACCGCTCCCTGTTCGAAACAGCGGAGAGTGTTTCCATTCCAAGAAGTGTTTGGCTGTTATGTGCCTAGCCCTCCCTTTCCTCGGGCTACCGCTTATTAAGCTCGAACCAGCTTCCGTTAAATTCATCACCACAACACACCAGCCTCCTACTCTTTCCGAGACTAATTGTACTAGTGTTGTATACATGTGCTCCAAATTAATTACCTGGATATAGCAACAACATGCAAAAAAAGTCATGAGTTCTTTCTGTACCTCCTGGTCAATGCACTTTCAAGAGGTGTGTGTGTGTGTATAGGTGTATGTTGTGAGTACACGATTGTAGATCCCCAGTCAGCAAACTCTAGGTTTAGCTTGTGCGTAACGTAAAAGCCCTGCATTATTTTTTTCTCAGCTGGGACCTATCAATTCATCTATAATGTTCCTCCATGTACTTCTTGGGGAAGTTTGGTTTGTGCAACGCTTGTGTGTGTGTGTGTTAAAAGATAAAATCAACACCCGATGTGGAGAAGCAAAGGAGAACATCAATCACCCCGCATTCGAAACGAGCAATGATCATGCGTAGATTTCATGCAAAGCAAGTGCCTAAGAACAAGGTTCATCTTTGAGCATATGATGTTATACACTTTTTACATTGGGATTAATATTGTCGGCTGGACCACGTATACAGCCGACTCGTTTTTTTTTCCACCCTGCGGTGTTTGAGACCATAAGCGTAACGTGTGGTAAACCAGATCAGAACGTTTATAAAAGGACGTGCTCCCCCACCAAAAAAAAATCGTTGAGTTTTTTTACCCCTTTGTTACCCATCATCATTACCACTATCTATATTAATACGTGCCTACATGTCGCCCGATGACATTGAGACTAAGACCTGCCACGACCAACAGTCGCAGATGTCGCACGAAATTCAATACATGTCGCCCGATGATATTGAAGCCAAAACCTGTCATGAGCAACCTATCACCTATCATAAAACATGTCATGATCCACCCATGAATTTTCATCATCCTCCACCTCCTCCACCTATCATTGCCACCAGCGATGTGATTGCTAACCCTGGTCCTCTTGGTCTTTGCGGTCTTGCTTTGACGTGCTTTGTATTATCGCTCCACAATGCTGGTGCTGGCGTTTCCTCCACAGGACCTAATAATGTTGTCACTGGCCTTGCACTATTCTATGGTGGAATGATTCAGGTATGACGATCATACATATATATACATCACGCATACTTGAATGTCCACCTAATAATAATAATAATAATCGCGACCATCAGGTTCTTTGTGGCATGTGGGAGTTCAAGACTGGCAATACTTTTGGTGCTACGGCATTCGCTAGCTATGGGGCATATTGGCTCTCTTATTCTGTTATTTCCATGCCATGGTCAGGCATCCCTGGAGCTTATTCTGCTGCCGATCCTTCTCAACTTGCAGGCTCTATGACTATTTACATGATTGCTTGGGCTATCTTTTCTGGTTTCATGTTGATCGCATCTCACCGCTCGTCAATTGGCATGGTCTTATTATTCTTTTGTCTGTTCTTGTTGTATGTCCTTACAGCAGCTGCCGAATACAACTCCAGTGTCAGTATTCGCACAGCATCTGGTTGCGTTGGTGTTGTCACCTCCTTTGTTGCATGGTACAACGCCTTTTCAGGTTTATTAACCAAGCAATCCTCCTTCTTCCAACTCCCTATTGGCAGTCTATCTTAACCGAAAAGATTGAGTAAATAGTCATTAGTTGCATTAGTACCCCCAATCCACTCATATTCCCATTCATTTGTTGTATTCATATCATCCTTCTTGCATGTCTGTTTTATATATATCCTTGCATCGAAAATATACTTTCTATTCTGTACGCAAAAACATAGGATACTATTTACAAGGGGGGCATTGTTTTTATTCTTCATCGCTAGTCTCTTCCTCTTCTTCATCGAAAAACGACTCGTTGACCCATTCTAGGAAATCCTGATCGATAGCATCGGTATCCTCAGTCAATTCAGCAAAGAGATCGCTGCAGCCACCACGCTTGATCCATGTTTTCATAATGCGACTCGCTTCGTTCTTTTGACCTTGTACCTTGGTCCATTGTTCCAGAGCCCAAGTGCTATAAGCCCAACCAATCCATCCAGTAGTCAACACCTGACGATCGGTCTCGACCGCACGCTTGAAATAGAACTCGGCGTTCTTGATCAATTGGGATCGATTGCGTTCAGCGACAGGGATTTCGAGTCGTGCACGTGACATGCTAAGATCACCCAATTTGTTGAGGATGCTCATGTTCTTGGGTTCCTTCTCCAATGCTGCCTTGAATGACTTGTCTGCTTGTGAATAAATGTGCCAAACACTCTTCCCTGTGGTTTCAGGATCCAATGATTGATGATGTGCGTTGGCTTCTTTGCATAGATGATCTCCAAAGGTGCTCAAGATATCTCCACGATCACAGTGTGTCTCCACATGTTGAGAATCGACATGCTCAAGCACCTTATCCAATTGATCCACAGCTTGATTGAAAAGACGATGGTCCACCTTGTTGGTTGCTAAGAATGATCTTTCAGCTTGTGATGAAAGGTTCTGTGCTTCTTTGAGGCTGATTTGTATCCTAGCTTGCTTATGCTCCTTGTCCTCAGTAGACGTGCCCACCATGAGCCATTTCTCAGCTTGACTAAGGTGCTTGCGTGCCCGACTATAGAGATCCACAGCCGATTGATAAGATGCAAGCATAGATGCCATTGTCGTCATAGCGTCTGCCAATGATACAAGCGTATCGATCAATGAATAAGCGGTAGTCGGTTCTACTTCGGTCACGGTGGTATATTCATCATCCTTGGTGTCATTTTTGTTGCTCGGTTCATTCTCGGAGGAAGGCGTCGTCGATTGTACATTGTCGTCGTTGTCCTTGGAAGGAGATGCATGTTGATCATTGTGTTCCTTTTCTTGCACTGCATAGACTGATTCGAAAATAGAAATAGCTTCCTGTAATGCTATTGACCAAAATGAATACCCCTTCCTTCCAATATGCATTGCATAAAATGATTCCACTCTACCTGTAGCAGACTGCGTATAAGAATTTGCAATTTCAGTTGTATCTTGAAGAAGCTCTGATCTCATATGCAAGGCTTGACCGAGGTTGAAATGTGCATCCGTCTTTGTAGAATCAAGTGAAAGTGCTCGTCGAAACTTTTCAATCGATTGATCCAAGGTCTTGAGCTTCTCCTCGGGTGTCGCATGAGCTGGATAAAAGCCAACCAAGATATACAAGACACGTCCCCTACAAACCCATACACATATGAGCCTTTTGCACACCCTTTGATAGTAGCACTCCTGTACTTGCCAGTTATAAACACAATCAGCATCCTTATCATTCAATGCAGAAGCTTTGCTGTACATTGTAGCTGCCTTTTCGTAGTTGCGTTGAGCACGTTCCCCAGTGGCGTAACGCTCGCCTTGCTCTTCACATGTAATTCCCTCTATTGAAAGTAGATTGGTCAATCAAAGCAAGGTGACGGCTGTGATCAATGCTTTACCTGACAGGAATTCGTCGAATGTCTCGGGTTCCTTTTGTTTCTTCTTTGGTGTCTTTGTTTTGGGAAGCTTTCTTTGTTGAGGTCGGCTCATACTGCGCGTGGAAGAGAAAGAGAAGCAAATCTTTGTTTTTTGCATGACAGGCTCTGTCATTGGACAGTCCGCGGTGTACCACCTATCACCTAGATCGATCCTAATGTCATAGTCAAATAAAACAACGTGCTTCCAATGGTGGTGCATGATTACTGGTAATATGTACACGCTGAAATTGTGATGGGATGGGTAACTTGCTTCAAAAGATACGACTTTTTATGGGCATATGGATATGGGTGTTGGTTTGGTACAAGGAATGGAAGGAACTGGATAATACAACTCGTGAAAAAAAGAGCCCTTTGTATCCATTGTCAACTTGGACCGTGATGCTATCATCCTGAATGATTGGTGAATCCAATTATCGTTCTTTACAGCTACTATCATTATCCTTTGTGCGACATGTCAACAACCATCATCATCCAACTCCACATCTTTTTGGCGTAATGCGCCCCATGTACATGTGCTGATCGATAAATTTTATTCATATTTCTCTTCTACTTTCGTAAAGTGCTTTGTCTAAGATTGGCCGTCCGATCACCGGGAGCTCATGGATCATATCAAAATGCAAATTTAAGTTAGCAGCTATTAGTGCGATGACATGATTCATTGAAAAGGGTTAAAGGGAAGCGGTGCCAACAGGAGCTCGAAATCCATGCAGAAAGCGGAGAGCAGCCAGCATCTGTCGACTGCGCGTTTCTCCTGTGCACGAAAAATGCCTCCACCCGGCTGCCCATCACAATACAAAGGTCAACGGTTCAATCTGCACTCTGACCTCCAGAGGAGGAGTGTATTTATCGAACAGCCTGTGGAGAACTGGACATTCCCCTTCTATAAACGCAATCACAGTGCCGCGGCGGCGGAGAACATATTGCAGCACTACATTCAAGATCTTGCATGGCTAAAGGAGCAGCAGCTACCCGAGGATGTGAAGACTTTTGTGAGCCGATTAAAAGCAGAATATAAGGTATTTTAGCATAAGGTCGACTATTTACACTTACTGATACTTGTTGTATAGAATTTATCTCGATCTGATATACTTGAAATGCAGTTGCCTGCCACCAACCCTGAACCAGCTGCGAACTGTATATTCCATGGCCCTGTTGAAGGATTCATCTATAATGACAAGGGTAACGTGAATGCAGAGTAAGTTATCTCTCAAAGTACCAACAATGAATACCAAACAATGAATAATGCGTATACATGTCAGGTTCCATAAGCGATCATCAACTCCCACCAATGACGATACAACTCCTGCAAAAAGACAGCGAACAACTGGTGACAAAGTAAGTATACATTTAAATATATGTTTTATGTAGCAGTAATCTTACATGTATGATATAGGAAGCAGATCAAGTAGGTGCATAGTGGTAGCTTGCTTTACAATCCTAACACGTTCAGGCAGGCATGCGATGATATGAGCAGTCCAACCTCTTCTCTGCCATCAATCGATTCAGCTTGGGATATCAACAGTGATGATGATTTTTGGCAAGCATATCTGAAACTATTACAGAGCGATATACCCCACAATTTAAGGTAAATATGTAAGAAAGTATAATGGTACGTCGCCTCCCTCTAAATGCTTTCTAGTTTGGAAAGAGTCCATATCATACAGTGCGGTTTTTCTATTCTATGCGACCCAAGGATCCCTAGCGAATTACATGAGATGCTCTCTTTGAAAGGCGTGACGTCAAGAGTTTGTTCACAAGTGTTGGATTACTTAAGACCATATCTTGAAGCAGCACGGACTGGGGTTAGTTTGTAATTTGGATCCATGTTGTACCGTGATTAACAGAGCCATCAATAGGATCTTGACACAATGATTGAAGCGGCAACTACCGTTACTCGTATTAATGTCCCAACCATGCGAGCATTTTTTCGAGAAATACTTGTGCAATTGTAAGTATCATGACACTCTCTCAAATATTTGCTATGTTGACAAGCTTTCTATGATCTTCTTTTGGTAGCCCAGGGTCGGTTTTCGGTAACACAGAGGACTTGAAGATGTCAGAAGCTGCCTACAATCATCTTGTGATCTGGCCAATTATTGGGAGCAGTCAGTAGCGCTATAACGGGAACACATTTTGTGCATGGTGAAACGAGATTGGAGGCCATAAGCAACAACTGTAACGGAGATGGGCTTGCGTACAAAGCCGATGGAATCCTGAAAATACGAGGTGGTTTGGAGCTATTGATCCTGGAGACGTCTGGCGAATACGATAACAGCGAGAAACACAGGCATGGATTTGACCATGTCAAAGGCGCTTTTGGTTCGCGGATGATGCTTCGCTCTATTTACAATACATACTATTACGGCGGACAGGCAGCAACATCATTGTCGGTATACTTTGCTCTTGCCAGAGGTTGATGTTTACTTTTTCCTTCAAACTTGGCATGGTATTAATTAATTTCCATTAGGAAAAAAGCTACACATTTGGTCATTATCCATGCCAACAAGTGGCATTATGGTCATGGACAGGATTATCTCTTTGAAGTTGCCAGTGGAGGTGGTGGAGCGCGATGTATTACTGGACATGTTGAATCAGTTATGGTCATTGAAGGTATAATAACACTGTCTGATAAGCTCAACCACTTTTAGTACTAACCGGTGAATGCAGGTGTTGTTATCTCAGTCGGTCGAAGTGATTAATACGTTACGTGAAGAGCACATCAATGTGATGGAGAGACTGGCGTTGGGCGACGACACTGAACTTCCTATTGATCTACGCACCACTATGAATGCCGATGTACTGAAACCAACAAAGCAAGCTGGAACTGCCGAGTTGCTACCTGATAGTGATCCATTGCTACAAGATGAAGATCAATATGTTGTTATTCGTAATGTTGAAGATGTTTAAAGCAACTTTGTAAATAAATATGTACATATTTATCTCATCGTAATCTACATGTAATCACTTATAAGTTAGGATAAAAGCAGAGGAGGGATAAGAAGGAAAAGAAGCGTTGTCTCAAGTCGTGGAGCTGCCGTCCTCAATTTTAAATCCCCCACTGCTGCTATTACACTGAGGCCACTCAATTACCCACACCAATCACTATCATCTTCCTTCATCTTCATGATAGACAATAATAGGTATACGTAAATAAAATGAATGATCCACACGTATAGCAAAAGGATGTGTTTTACACTTTACATGATAATGACATGTTGCCCAACAGTTTTACGTCTCACAATTCATTCACTTTCAAGCAAGATATGTACTTTCGGATCCAGTGATCATTTTTGGCTTATTGACCATATCATGCTCAACTTGAAAAAAGTGCCATACGGGTTATCAATAGGCGGACCTTAACTATAGACGCACATCCTTCATCTTTCCAAAATCATTCGAAGCGGAGGTTTAAAATCTCTTTACTTTGCCCGTTGCCATGACAAACCGATACGCGTCCTTTTCCTAACTTTTGCACCATCTGCGTATCGAGCTACAAGATTTACTATTCAATCTCTTGCGTTAGATGATCAAGTGGTGTTTGCAGTTGTGGTAATGTTACTTCTTTTTTCCACAAATGAGAGTGTTTCCGCCTTTCACATTGCTCGGTTTTGTAGACAACACGTCTGCTTTTGGACTCAAGACTTTGAACAGGAAGAAGAAGAATGGCATCGCTACCCACGGCTAGATCGATAAAAAGATGACAACGGCGTCTGTGCATCTAAGGGACTTTGTAAGGATGTGGACACGCTGTCGTGAGCAACTCCTGGTGAGCTTGATTGCTATCCCTGCAATGACAAAATTCCCTGACTGGGTGGTGGCGTATGTCGTTGCCCTGTGACGGTAGCCCATCGGATTGTGAGATGCTAAGTTGAAGGACATGGCTAGATCGATAAAAAGATGACAACGGCGTCTGTGCATCTAAGGGACTTTGTAAGGATGTGGACACGCTGCCGTGAGCAACTCCTGGTGGGCTCGATTGCTATCCCTGCAATGACAAAATTCCCTGACTGGGTGGTGGCGTATGTCGTTGCCCTGTGACGGTAGCCCATCGGATTGCAATTGCCTTCTTCTCTTAATTCCCTGCGAACTAGGTCGAAAGGTGGGTTCAATACTATAAGTTCGGAACTTGCGGATTTATGCTAATTAGTTCCACCGATTAGTCACGAAGGAATTACGTTGATTAGTCCTCTTCTCTTGTTCAGCTGTTTTATTTAGATATTTATCATTCAATTTGTCAATATTAGAGCTACTTGTATTTCTTCACATCCTCCATTCACCATTGCGAAATGTATAAAAACTTCCCATTAGACTAATGCATTGTATTTCTCCATATCACGCCTAGTCTATCTCTTGTGAATGACGCTTGATGAAAGGGTTACTTTGGCCAACATCATTGCATTAACCAACCGGTTCTAAGTTTTTATAGTCTAAGAGAACTTCCTTCTCTGAATCGGTAGTAAGATTTATGCAGGGTCGCGTTGAAGAATTATATCTACTTGTAACTGCAGCGATAAATAAAAAAGAGAGCAAGAGAAAGGGGTCTGATTGATTCATTGTGTCTCGAACAAAGACTGTATTAGATAGTATTACACGCCTCCCTTTTGGGTGAATATAAGCCTTAACGAATATAAGCTATAACACACATTCCTTTTATGTGATTGAAAGAGCTTGCAAGATAGTTGCTTATTATATATTGCGTAAAATTCTTCTTTGCAGAGCTATGAAAATGAAAGCATTCTTTATCCAATGGTCCATTGTCCCTGATAGCTGGTCGTGGCATCGAGATCTTGGCACACCTTAAGACCAGCCTGAGCCATATGTTCAAAATCGCTTTCATCATTGTACACCTGTGCGCTCAAACGCATATACCAATGGCCATTGTGCTTGAAAGGTTGACCAAGCGTATGGTGTTCGTCATTGAATTTTTCGAGGAAAGCCTTGGAGATTTGTCGATCGGGCAAGTTACCCTTATTGCTGAAAGGAAGGCGCACATTGACCATGGCTACCGTTAACGTCTTGTCTTCATTCTCAAGAATTTCAGTGCCCCACTTGGATGCCACTAATTCGCCACCTCGACGTGCCAGGTCGTTGCAGTAGGATTGAATGGCCTCTTCACCACCCAACGACTCACGGAAATCAAGGGCTGATAAAGCAAGCAAACATCCATCAACATCAAATCTGCGTGTATGTACAGGTATGCTTACCAGCATCAATACACAAAAAGCTGCTAAAGTCCATTGTACCAGGCCATCCAAATTCAAGTTGATATGCAGCGGTCACTTCAGCGTCATCATCACATTGGCTGTAATCCTTGTAGGCATAGTTGATGATACCAGGATGGATCAATGAATGATTACGGCGTGGAGTATACAAGAGAGCAGCACCACGTGGCACATGGAGCCACTTGTGGCAATTGGTAATGAAAAAGTCGGGATCGCTTTCATGCAAATCGAGAGGAATCTGGCCTAAATGCAATGTTTAGCTCTAGTGCTCGCATGAATATTGAAAATAGGCACCATTTACCAATCGCATGAGCACCATCCACAAGAGAGAGGATCTCATATTCCTTGCATAACTTGATCAATGCCTCGAATGGACAACGAACGCCTGGTACCGAGCTGATAGCATCGAATACGGCCATACGAATAGGCACATTGGGATCTTTGGCACGCTCACGTTCAATGGTATCTTTAAAGGCATCCACCACCTGACGGTCACTCAATGGATACACAAGATCGACCTTGACGAGTTGCACATTTTGTGAATCTTGGATGAAAGCCATAGTACGTTCGATCGCATTGTATAATGTGCTTGCCTGCATATAGAGATTTAAGGTTAAAGGTGTCCCATTGTTTATGGAGCGTGCGAACTTACACAGAGGATTTTGTCACCAGGCTTGAATTTGAGACTGCGGACTACTGCATTGATACCGGCAGTGGCGTTGATAAGGATAGCAAGTTCGTCGGCATCACAATGCACAAAGCGTGCTAGTCGTTCACGAGTCTTGGCCAACTGAAGGTGAACAAAATGGCGAAAGAAATGATCAGGGTTCAGTTCAGATTTACGTTGCCATTCTGAACGAAGAGGGTGGATGCTGCGTGGACATCTAATACCATTCATCTTTCAGTTTAGGGGAGGTGCTGATGCTACTGCTGGTTTATATTATAGATAGGATCCTCACGTTCCAAATGAGCCATGGTTAAGAGGAACGAAATCTTCATCGAGAAGAAATTCCGAACGCAAGGCACGACCAAAAGTTGGATGTTTAGACATGAAAGAGAGAGAGGGACGTGTGAATAAAAGTGTGGGGGAAATTATTATTATATCGCCTGATGAGTCACTGCCTGTAAACGATTGTGTCACAGATCTACGAGCGATGATGTGCCTTGGATTCAGACAATCATTTTCCCGCGTCGGTGTCAAACTGAAATGTCAAAAACCAAGTAATGAATATATAAATTGTTGCCATGTAACTGTATCCATGGGTTCCAAGTTGCCATCTTTATTAACATGTCCGCATTATGCATCATCCGAGTGACAGCTGCGGATGGATCTCCATATTTTGACAAGCTACAATCATACGGAACGCTTGCTCCGCTATTGCTCAACAACATGCATATGCCTGGTTCCTTCGTGCAACAACAACACCATCCTCCTGTACAACACTTTGCGCCACGTTTGACATCAACGGCAACAAACAGCCGCTCAACTCTACTCTTTCTTCCCTGTTCTTTTCAATGTCCCATTCTAAAAGACATTGGCATGACTTGGACACCCCCGATTACCACCTCATGACAAGCGACGATGACTTGGAAGACGACCACAGTGAATCCTCCTCTTTATTACCTCGTCAACAACAGCACAACGCGTACAACACCTTAGACAATGACGACACGGCTACTTCTAGTACAGCTTCACTATTGCCAGGCCAAGAGACCCCTTCAAAAAGCCTTGGTGTGTTTGGCCCTGAGATTCGCAATTATTTGACTCAGATACTTTTATCAAGGTAAGACAGAGAATACACAGTAGTAGGTTGGTTGCTCATCATCATCATCGTCATCATAGTTGGATGGAGACCATATTCTTGTTGATGCTTTTATCCCATTGTACGATTCTACTTGTGGTTGGCAGAGGCACCGATCCGAATCCAGAACCTGCGGCACGCTGGGGTCAATCCTGGGATCAATACGCGTTGCTAGGAATCTTTTGTTTTTATACGTGAGTTGTATGTTATCCAAAAGGAATAAAGGAGAGATGTACTAATGCATGTGTTTATTTAGGTTGCACGTCTTGACGAGAATTGTCGCCTTTGGGTTTCTGTTTTCTACACCAAGCAACATGGCATTCATGAGACACAGTTGGAATCGAGTCGACCTTGTTTCAGTCATATCATACTGGATCGATTTGTGGTTGACCTGCACTGGCATGGTTATTACGGAGCAACAGCGTATCCTTGCATTCAGAGCCCTGTCGACGCTAATTCTTTTTCGGCTCTTGCTAGCAACACAAAGCTGTCGCATTATCCTACAGAGTCTTAAAAAGGCAGGTCCATTGCTTGTTACCGTGACATCGTTTGTCCTCTTCTTTTCCATCATCCTCGCGTAAGTATGAATGCATCAATGGATGATAACCCCTATCTCATAATGGTGGTGTTGATATAGCATTGTGGGTGTACAATCGTTCAAAGGATCCTATCTTCGGAAATGTGTTTGGCAAGGTAAAACGGATGTTGGGTGGATTATCGGAAATGGAAATCGCGGATACTGATGCATAATTAGATCCAAACGATCCCAGCAACTACCAAGTGATGCAGCAATACTGTGGAGGCTATATGCAAAATGGCACTGAACAACCCTATCTACTACTCGATGGCGTTACACCAGGAAGGTGGGCAAAAGGTTTTACTTGTCAAGAAGGTCTTGTGTGTCGGGTAAGTTGCATGGCCGGTGGAGGAGGAGACCTTATTATTGGTTGCACATGGATTTACACAGTGGTAGGAAACAGAGAATCCTTTTGGAGACACCCTCAGCTTTGACAATATCTTTGGATCCATGTTGATTGTGACCATTACAGCAGGCAGTAAGTATCATAACTCGCGAAAAGGATTACAGCAGGCTGAGCAAGTTATGTACAGGTCAAACATGGACTGAGCCAATGTACGACATGATGGATGCCGAATACGTGTTTGCCAGCATATACTTTATTCTGATTGTATTCATCATGAATTTCTGGCTGATGAATTTATTTGTTGCCGTGATCAATGAGATGTTTGCCAAAGTGCGTCAAGAATCCAAGCGGTCTGCTTTCACCACCACGAGGTATGACAACTTTCTTGGCTTGATCATCATTATGTATACTGACATTGAACAAGCACAACACCTGTATTGACCGAGTCGCAAGAAGAAGGCTGGACTATCTACGGTGGTATCCCATCCAACAGCAATGATACCTTTTTGCGAGATCTTTGTCGCTTTACGCGTCCCTTATGGCTCCTGGCAATTGCGGCTGATTTAATTGTGATGAGCTGGAAAAACAATGACATGTCCCCAGAGCAGTTGGAGGTCATCGGTATGTACACGATTCATTTTGGAATAGTGAATTTAACTGATGGTATCAATATAGATCAAGCCGAGCTTGGTTTTACTTTGGCATTTCTGGTTGAGATATCTTTACGATTCGCTAGCTTTTGGCCCCAATGGCGACGTTTCTTGCGCTACAAGAGAAACCAAGTGGATTTATTTATCGCTATTATCACTTGTGCGATGCGGCTACCTTACATTCACAACAACCACTTCCTCTATTCTTGGCTCACAGGCTTTCAGATCCTCCGTATCTATCGCCTTGTCGTTGCCATCCCTGGATTGCGGAGATTGAGCGTAAGTTTACAGTGATCAATTCAAATGGGATGCTAAAACGTGTGTTTGCATAGGCACGCGTTGTTGGTAGTGCTTGGAACTTGATTACACTTGTCGGCTTTATTATACTTGCGACAACGGTGGTGGCCATCATGGTAATGTTGTAGAACGCGTATTGATTGTCATTGGTCTGATCCATATCATAGGCTTTCGAGTTACTTGAAGGAGCCATGAACGATAGCGATGATGAAATGCGATTCTTTTCCATCTACAACTCGTTTGTTGGACTTAATCAGGTACGGGGATAACTTGGAGCTTTGAAAAAGAGGATAGAAGCTTACCTTAAGCAAAGCTTTTCTCTGGAGAAGATTGGACAACAGTGCTTTATGGAGCAATGGAAGCTGGTTCCACAAACAAATCAGCGGTGATCCACGCATTATTCCTGGTAATATGGTTCTTGTCATCCAATTGTAAGTTAAAGCATTACATTACGAACAAAGAGGAGCCAATACTAATGATGATATCATAATCAAGCTATCCTTGTCAACATGTTCACCGCCGTCTTGATGGAGAATTTTGAAATTGATGAAGAGGAAAAGCGTGCACTACAAGTGAAAGAATATGTGGATCAAAGGGAGCATAGAATCAACCACGATCCGGTCGTCAGCAAATGGAACGTGTATCGATATTTTAAGCCGCATCCCAAAAAGTTGAACGTATACGATCTTCCTCCTGATTTGACTCTTCGTACACAAAGAACTATGGTGAGCGATTTCATGCACGGTAGTCAGGTAAGCTTATATATACCATCCAATGAGCGATCATCTTATATCCACACCAAATATGATAGGGAGACATGGAGAATGGCAATGGAAGCAATACACAATTATTGATGTCGCCTGTACGTGATGATGGTATCATGGGTCGCATACGTCGCTTTTTCCTTTTCCCTTTTCAGCCCAAACGACAGCCATCATTGACAGCTACTGCTATCGAATACCACAATCCAATCCAACAATTTCAAGCCAACTATTATGGACCCCAACACCAGGCCTTCTCGCTTTCACGTTTGCTCGTTCGCAAGGACACAACAGCAGCTAGTCTTGCAGAAACATTGATGCAGCAATCAGAAGAACGTCAACGCCAACGATGGGAGTTTATTGCGTCTCATCCAACGTACGATAAACCGCTTTACATCTTTTCACGCCATAATCGATTCCGACGTTGGTGCCAAAGCCTTGTCCCACCTAGCCGTGGTGAACGCTTCAATGGACAACATCCATCACTTTTGGCTAGTTGGATATTTTATTGTATCATTGGTGCTGCCATTATTACCACCGTGGTGATGACCATTTATGATTCCCCGGTTTATCGATTTTATTATGCCAAGAGTGGATCAGAATTTGACATTTTTCGAATTATGGATTGGGTGTTTACTATCATCTTTACGATCGAATTCATTGTCAAAGTGGTGGCAGATGGATTTTTATTTACGCCCAACGCTTACCTCTTGAATGGATGGCACGTACTCGATCTGATAATCCTCATCACCTTGTACATGTCCAACTTGTACGAATTTGCAGCATCGACTGGTGTGGAGCGTGGTTTCCGAGCATTGAAAGCACTTCGAGCATTGAGATTGATCAACCTTTTGAAACCTGCACGTGATATGTTTACGGTCATTATGGTCAAGGGTCTTCTTTGTGTGGTGGATGCGGCATTTTTATGCTTGTTCTTGGTTGTGCCATTTGCATTGTACGGCCAAAATGTATTCCAAGGATTGTTTTACGAATGCAACGATGATGGTGCGCCCAACAAGACATCCTGTATTCACGAGACCATGCTGGGTGTTGAAGCTCCTTTACCGGATGGTACAGCTATTTTGGCACCACGCATCTGGGAAAACCCATACGTATACAGCTTCGACTCTTTCTGGAAAGGCTTATTGGTGCTTGTGGAAATTGCCAGTGGTGAAGGATGGATTGATGTATTACAGCGTGCCATGGGACTTGCCGGAAAAGATCTCAACAGTGTCCGTGATAGCAGCCAATGGACCGGTGGTGTGTTCTTTATGGTGTACAACCTTGTTGGCTCAGTGATGGTGATTTCCTTGTTTGTGGGTATCGTCCTTGAAAACTTTGCACGTCGCAGTGGCACCGCCTATTTGACAGCTGAGCAACGACGATGGTTGGATCTCAAGAAACAACTCAAGCGGATGCGACCTCCAAAGCGACCCAAACGTCTGCCTACTACTGAATTACGCAAATGGTGTTATCGCAGAGTGGTCAACAAGAAGGGACATTTTTACCAGTGGATGAAGGTGGTCATTGTGCTCAACATATTGTTTTTATGCACCGAGTTCTATCATGACGACCAATTTACCAACATCCGATGTAAGAAGCTTTTTACTTTCTTTGTTGGATAAGCATGCTCAATGACTGGTTTGTTATGTAGTATATACCTATATGGGCTTCCTTATTGTCTACTGGTTCGAGATGGCTGTCAAGATATTTGCATTAGGTTGGCCATCCTACAGTCGCAGTTGGTGGAATATGTATGACCTCGTGATGGTTCTTGGCTGCACAGCAACACTGATTATGCGCTCCCAACGCATCGCCGTCGAGACACAGAAGCTATTCATGACAGCATTGTGCTTCAAATTGGTACCAAGAAGCGATAGCTTGAATGAACTCTTTACGATTATGGCGTAAGTCGATCTTTTCATTTCTTTCTCAGGCCACTGACAACCTTGGTTTCATAGTGCATCTGCTTCCGAAATTGTCAATTCATTTGGAGTGTGGTTCATTATTATGACCACTTATGCTATCATGTTTATGCAAGTCTTTGGATTGACCAAATATGGCACCCAGGCAACAACAGAGCATCTCAACTTTCGATCGTATACCAATGCAATGATATCCCTTGTTCGATTCTCTACCGGGTAAATTGTTGATGATATTATTGAATCCATGAAAAAAAGGCTAACAAGTGCTAATAGGGAGGAATGGAATACGGTTATGCATGACTATGCTGTCAGCTACCCCGACTGCGTAATGGCGCCAGATTATCTCGGTTCAGATTGTGGATCGAGTGGATGGGCATATATCCTCTTTCTCTCATTCAACATCATCTCCATGTACATATTCACAGCCGTGTTTACTGGTGTCGTGTCCGACAACTTTTCATATGTGTATCAAATCGCCTCCAACTATTCATTGGTCAGCCGAGAGCAAATCAGAAAATATCCTTTTTTTTCTTTCGCAATCCATCCTATATATATCACCTATCATCAACCTTAACCATGACTTTTTTGTGTGATTCACGTTCAAGAAAGTTTGGGCAGATATCGATTTGGAACGCACAGGGTCTATCAACGAGTACGATTACATGAGATTTTGGAGGGTAAGGCTAATTTCACGTGTGTTTAAAAAGTAAAGCTTATTTGATATTGCAGAGACTCGAAGGAAATTTCAAGGTGCGCATTTATGAACCAGAATTCTCGTACAAGAGGCTTGCTCGTCAATATGTGATATGGGATCGTCGTTCCGCATCGTCATCATCGTCACCTTATGAAGTTCGGGTCGATTTGGATGCACTCGCTATCAAGCTGGATGAACTTGACCCTAAGGAACTACATCATCGAAAACATGTGCTGGATAGCCTTTACTGGGTATGTGGTAGTGGATGGAACGAGTACGGCGATCTCATGAAAAATGTTGTAGGAAGCGGCTGTGATCCAGGCATCCAAAGGAGACGTTTCGTTTAATGACATGCTACTCATGATTGCACGACGAAAGCTTGTAGTACCAGAGGAAGCATTTCAGTGAGTGTACATGATGATCCCCCATTTATGGCCAATATTGCTTACGAGAGTATACACAAGGTTGGATGAATTACTGCGTTACCGTAACAGAGAAGAGGTGGTACAGACCCTGATCAAGATCAACCGTGTCAAATGCATGCTGGAAACATATGCATTAAGGAAAAAGTTTCTACGATGGCGTCAGCGAGATAGACGTAAGTCAATAAGGTTACCTTTTTTCGGGCAATGACGGGAATGATGCTCATGCTTTCTTACCTTTTTATTAGCTGTTGAATTTGACCGCCGATACTCTCGTCCACAAAATATCATGGCACAATACAACGTACCCGCAGGCTCTTTACCCACATCGCCTACATCACCGTAAGTAAGAGGATTGGTGTGAAGCTGCATGATAAATATCTCATTTTTGTGCAACAGTGGCGGGCATTCCAGTGACGGCTGTGGCGATGCGACGCAGGAATCGCGTGAACGTGATCTTTGGCAAGGTAAGCTATGAGCTTGGAGAGGGGTGGTACATATGTGTGTGCGTTTGTGTTATGTGATTATAGACACGCATATTGGAATTATTGTAGAGTTGCTACAGGACGAGTTAGAATGATGATGATATCCAAGTACCCGTTACCCAATTTGATATCACTCATTGTATATGTTAAACAAAGATATACTTTATATGATGCAATCAAAGGAAAAAGAGAATGGAAGTGCAGTGGTGTTCATTGTCCTTATGCAAGTGTGTGAGTGTGAGTGTGTGCAGATGTGTGCGAGTATCGGAGATAAGGGTGGTGCATGGGGTGTTGATAAAGGGTGCAGAGAAAGATATGCTGATCGGGTTTGTGGGATAACATGGAGACTGGAGTGACGATATTCCTTTAAGCCGAAGCTTCCTTCTTTTCACCTTCAGCTTGTTGCTTATCACCGCCCTTCTCTTCCTTGATCTTGGTAGCTTCATAATGGACAGCAGCAATTTGAGCATAGGTTTGTTCTGCAAGACCCTTTGCCTTTTGACCGGGAGCAGATTGTAGAGCACTTTGAGCAGCATTTTGCACCTTTTCTTGGATCTTGTACTTTTGATCGATCTCAACAGCCTTATCCCAGATGCGGTACTTTTCGTCAAATTGCTTAACTATGTAAAGTACAATGTAAGCGACCCATCTTTGTCCTCCAATCCATCTGTATACTTACCATTGCTTTGGAGGAAACCAAGATATCCTTGAAGACGAGAGGACAAACCGTACTTGTTATCATACTCAAGACCCTTGGCGACAATTTGATCCTGGAGAACATAGCCGTTTGCTAAAATCTCGGCAGCAACGCGTGACTTTGGCTTGGTCTCTTGTTGGTCAGCATCCTTGCCATTGTCTGCAGGAGCAGCTTCAGACTCGGTAGTAGCATGCTTATCAAAGTAAGGAGTGGCAGTAATGTGGCATTCGTCGATCAAAGCTACACGTGTCCATGCACACATTAGATCATACTATCTTGGGTGGCGTGATATTTCCTTCCTCCTCCTTCCACACTTACCATTGCTCAACAAAGTAGCAGTCTTGGCTGCAGATTCACGCTCAAAGTTGATAAGAGCGACTTGATGTTCACCGTCGTCATCCCTAATAATAGCATGGTCAAACAACTGATAACGATATTACTGCCTTATAACGCATACTTACTTGGTCAACTCAAACTCCTTGATCTTGCCACAGAACAAAAAGAACTCCTTGACTATTATTTGTATGTATGAGTATAGCGTGTTTCAAGTAGTATGAACTATAATAATAAACATACCAGTCTTTTCGCTGGACTGAAGCGAGATGTTCTTGACAATGACAAAGTTGGGAGAGGGCTCCTCGGGAATCTGTAGAGATTGAAAAGTGAGTTGGTTGCAATCAATGCAAGAGGTTTTCAACTTACAGTGATAGTGTTGAAAGCAGGCATGGTTATTGTGTGTGAAAAGAGAAAGAAAAGTGTATGCGCGTATATGTGACAAGGCCAAGACACGAAATAGCTGCTGCAGGAGTGGTTTTTAAATACCAGTCGCCGCCCAGAAACTTAGTTTCATATGACAAAAGCATGTGATTGCTTAAAAGCACTCAATTACCAAATAGCCAGCCTGACACTTTTTCTGGGCAAATGCCGAGGCTCATTGAAGCAGCGTAATCATTGAACACAATGACTCTACTCTCATCATCATATGTTTTGGTTCCATTTTGAGCATCTTTCTCGAGGCATATGATTTATATCCCACCAACATGCGACCCTTCTTATTGCCCAACCTTATTATATTTCCCTTGTTCATTCCTGTTGGGGATCATCATCATCATCATCATCCTTTTTCATGCATGCAATAAAAGAAACGTCGTACGTAACATGACTAATAATGCCATTGTGATGGTTGTTGGAGCTACTTTGTAGAATCACTGTGATGTCATGCGTGGATGCTATTTTGGTGCACGTCATTCATGCAAGTAATTCCCGCTTTGGCGTTCTCTCTCTCCCTCTTTTTTTCCTTCTATATCCTTCTTTATTATAACACGTGATGAATCGCATTCCTCGGTTATATCAACCTTGGCGAAGGTGTTTCACTACACAACCATCACAACAACAGCAATCGACAAAGCAGAATGTGGGCAAATTCCGTGGGTTCATGAAGAAATACGGTCCTGTGGGAGCAGGTGTCTATGTGGCATTGAGCGTGGTAGATCTCAGTTTGACCATGGGCGTCATTAATGTTACTGGAGCCGATCGCGTCAAAAAAGCCGAGGACTGGATATTACAGCATGTGAAGGGGATGGTTGGTATGAAGCACGAGCGAGATCCACAGCAACAAGTTACCACGGCAACGCACGAGAAAAACCCATCATGGACGTCCCTCTTCGTAGTAGCCTATGGCATTCACAAGACACTTTTGTTACCAGTACGACTATCATTGACAGCAGCTATCACCCCCTCTGTAGCGAGATATTTGAAACGTATTAAAGGCAAAAGGTGAACCACCACATTTCAACTTGAACTAAGGGTATTTATTATACTCCAAGAAATGATGTACACCGATTCCAGAATCGATGTTGGTGATGATGGGTTGGGTTACCGGATAATAATGGCACATGGATGGCAAGTTCGATGGGTGAAATACGGCATTGCTGTGTGGTGGTGGATGAGGATAATGAATTTTTCTTGGATGATGGATAATCACAATGCTGTTCATTGGTATCTGATTGTAGTATATATGAAAGTGAAGCTTGTCGTTCTAATAAATGAATACGATGCACACCACCGCATGATTTGATTGACAAGGGACGACTCTTTTTCATCAATGAGATGGATCCCTCTTTATCAAAGACAACAAGTTGACGTAGTGTAGGTGCAGCTGTCGATCCATCGCATCGATATCGCTTATGGCAATGAGCTGGATCGATTGGCGCAAAGACCGCCCTAGGCTCGTGCTCATCGAGGTCGAGACCATAAAATTGGTAGCGGCAAGTCCAAATTCCCCTTCCCTCTTGGTCCATCACTGTAGACACTTGTATTTTTGGTAGTAGATAATGCCGTAATACACAACATACCACAGGTCGCAGACGCCATGATGTATGTGCAAGGTTCATCAACGATACAAAATCCAGGTATTGGAGTAACACAATCAAAACATCCTCCGGCAAGTCGTACAATATGCACCATCCTCGATGAGATCGCTTGCCATTGTTAATGTGCAGGGATGGTGTATGGTTGGTTTGTCGAACAAGTGGCCACCACATCATGTATGTTGATGAAGGAATAGCGTGAGGTCTGGTGGTTGGGAGAAGAATATAAAGAAGGAAAGGAAAAGAGACAAAGGAATGATCTTTATTAATTATATCATCATCGGCATTTAGCACGGTATGCAAAATGAACAATCAACCCATGGATGTGAATGTCAGGTGTGCCAGTCATGCTTCTGGGGTGACGCTTCACAGAACCTTTAATGAAGACTTGATTCCCAGGTCCTCCGTTGATCAATCACCATATATGTAACGTTTCTCTGGTGACGGCAGCAGGAAGACAGATCCCCTTTTTATCATCACACTTGCTCTTTGCTTTTGATTGAAGATAACCATTTGATCACATCTTGGCGACAATCATGAACACACGACTGCCAAGACTAGCGATGACAACAAATAGATTATGGGTCCCTAGCTGTCTGAAACCCCATATCCATATAAAGTATAGCTTCGTACATTAGACTCTCGCATGAATTGTGCCTTGATTGCAGGTGGTCGATCCATCACCACATGCCTCGATATAGATCCGAGCAAAGGGGGTGGTGATGGTGTTAGGCTCACTTTAACGCAGATATTCCACACGAGTAGCGTGACGTGAATGAAACGTATGTACAGCGTGAGTACGTGTTTCATAATAAAAACAGCGTTGTAGATAATAATAAAGCTAGCCTCCAGACTCGCGCTACGCCAATCTGAGTCTCTTAGGGTATCTTGATATATTTATTCAAGCGTATGGCATGCTGCCTTTGATGCTATGAACATTCTGGCAATAATACAATCAAAAGCATGGGGAAGGAACATAGGTTGATAGTAATCGGTCGGTCATTGTTGATATGATGGTCATTGTCAGGCGATTAACAAAGAAGCCATGACATCATGCTCATACATAACCTCTTTATCCCATCAATGGCTATGTTCAAGTACCAATCAATGTAAGGTAGGGCCTACATAAACAAGAAGATAAGCATATCAATGCTTTGCAATTATGAATCCGGGTATATATATATATTACTAGGACTAGCAGGACTAGCTCGTCAAGGTGGGCGATTTCAATAATCTAGTGTTCATGGATTTGTCTGCTGGCGTTCTTCCACTCTCAGCTTGTCTTTTTCTCCCATTCCCAACTGCTGCCCCATTCGCGTACAGCTGCAACTTGCGAGCGATTGTCCTGCTTCAACCCCTCATGTCTATCCTACAACTCTCTTGATCCGATTGTCTTTGACTGAATGGCAACTGCATAGCGTGTACGCAGCCTTCTTGCCACTCTTCCCCAACACACGAGGCTTTTGACACTACGCACTCTCTTGCACGCTCCTCAACCACAATCAATTTTAACAGTGTTCATTCCAGTAACTGCTATTAGCGAGGCCTCTACTCCATTGTCTCAAGTTACGTGCAGCAACCTGTCTTGCAGCCCTTTTCACGTGAACAGCAGATAGCCATTTTATATAGAAGCAGCTTTATTTACGTGTAGCAACTTGATTCAATACATACGACTTTTTATGGACATATGGATATGGATATGAGTATATGGGATGGAAGGAATTGGGTATATTGACCTGGTTGGGTTCCCTTGGCCCATTTAGAACGTGATGCCTTATCAGCTAACAAACACACCGCGAAGGAAAATGATCAAGGAAAATGTTGACCATGAGCTGGATGGGAAAGGAAGCATACAAAGAAAATGGCATGGCTCTTCAGTCAACATATGGTTATGGTTATGGTGGATGGATGCAATCAAGTGACGTGACGAGAAAGAGCTCCTGGAATGTTGCCTTGGTTACTTGTCGCGTGGTCAGCATGAACGATTGGATCATGTCTCCTGGGTATGGCCGAACATAATATTGTTTCGAAGATGGAATAAAGGTGGTTCGGTGTATCGGCCATGCAAGAAGTATGTGTGTATGCCTTTTATGATACAATAAGGAGTGGGATGACCTTGAGATTGAATTGATTACTGCTGAGGTGGCTTACATATATACATATACATAGTATGTTTCTCCTACGTACAACCAAATGTGATGTGGAGCTGTTGTTGCCATACTACATACACTTTCATTATTGGAGGATGCTGTTTACTTGCGTACCTTCCTAAAGGCAATCATCAACATTATCCATTTGTGCAGCAACCTGTCAAAGACGTGTTTGTGGAACAATCACGTGCCATTTCACTCAGCTCTCCATCTCTCCGTTAATGCAGCCAACATTATCCACTAGGATAAAACAACTCCATCACGCTGCAGCGAGCATATGTAAAACACAAAGGTGCCTGTATCTCTAAACTTTACAATGAAATGTGGGGTCTGCAATCGAACAAAGTTGCTCGTCAGGGCCGAAAGTATCATGTGTAGAAGTTTCACGATCGTGGTGGCCAATCTCAGATTCAACCAATGTCACCACCAGCCTCGTCGAAAAAAATTCAAGAGGTCGACCCTCGATCGAGTTTGGCTGGTGGTGACAATGGGTGAATCTGAGATCGGCGAGTTTGAACGTGAAACTTGCACCCAAGGTGCGCTTCACCACGACGAGCAACTTTGTTCGATTGAAGACCCCATGTTTCATTGTAAAGTTTAGAGATACAGACACCTTTATGTTTTTACTATGCTTTGAGTGTGATGCTATATGACAAATGGTGCTTGTTCATTGTGAAGTATCATGCAAATGAGCTGTGTTACACAGGCACGCCCCTGCGCATCTTCCGCTCTATCAGGCTCTAGCTACATGACAATGAACAAACACCACTACCATATTGCATCACACTCAAAGCACAGTAAAAAAATAAAGATGCCCATAACTAAAGATTTTACAATGAAACGTGGGCTCTTCAATCGAACAATATTGCTCGTTGGGGCGGAGCGCACCTTGTGTAGAAGTTTCACGATCGTCGTGGCCATTCTCAAATTCACCCAATGTCACCACCAGCCAAAGTGGTTCAGGTCGATCTCTTGAATTTTTTTCGACGAGGCTGGTGGGACATTGGGCGAATCTGAGATCGGCGAGCGTGATCGTGAAACTTCTACACAAGGTGCGCCTCACCCCGACGAGCAACTTTGTTCTATGAACGACCCCACGTTTCATTGTAAGATTTAGAGATACAGGCACCTTTATGTTTTACATATGCTGTAAGCGTGATGCTATATGGAGAGTGGCGTTTGTTCATTGGGAAGTATCATGCAAATGAGCTGTGTTGCTCAAAGTCCGTCTTCATCTTCGGCTCTATCGGGGTCTATCTACTTGACAATGAACAAACACCACTTGTCATATAGCATCACGCTTACAGCATATGTAGAAACATAAAGGTGCCTGTTTCTCCAAATTTCCATAATGATGTGTAGAGGCTTTATGAGAACGATGTTGATCAGCATGGCCGAGAGCACCTCCTGGCCAAGTTTCGACGTCCCCAGCAGCAATATCGGCGCGCACGGCGCGTAGACACCGTTTATGTTACCATCCATTCGTCGTCTCTCCCACATTCAATGTTTTCATAATGAACTCTGGGGTCTTTATGGGAACGAAATTGCTCGGCGTGGTCGAAAGGGTGTTGTGTGAAAGTTTCAGGTTCGAGGTGGGCAAACTCGGGGAACAGGAGCGCCGACCCTACTTTTCCCTATATTTGGGCTGGCCCGCATTCAAAATGTACATAATGAACCATACGGTTTTTAAATGAATGAAATTGATCAGCATGACTCAGAGAACCTTCTTACCAAGTTTCAAGTTCAAAATGAGGAATCCCAAGAAACTACATACTAAATGACTTTTTCATAAATCCGGCGCTTTCCCAATTTCCGTCCATCATAGTAAACCCCACATTATGCTCTCCCTTTCGAAATTTTCAAATGAAGTGTGCGTTCTTTATTAAGACAAAGTTGTTCAGCATGTTCAAGAGCATATTGTGTGAAAGTTTGAAGTTCGAGACAGGCAAGCTTAATATGTATCATGCATTGATATCGGTGTATATGGATATGTCTGACTGCCTGACATATAATTTCCACCTCTTCCACTCCCACTTTATTTCCTTCTTCTTCCCATTCTCAACTGTTGCCCCATTCAACTACGACCATCACCTGCGAACAATTGTCCTGCTTCAACCCATCATGTCAATGCTACAACTGTTTTGATCCTATTTGTCTTTGACTGAATGGTAACTCCATGGCGTGGACACTGCCTACTACAGCACACGCGTCTGTTGACATTACACACTCTCTTGTATAATCCCCAACTACAAGCAAACGTAACAGCATTCATTGCAGCAGTTGCCATTAGCAAGGCCTTTACTCCATTGTCACAAGTTACTTGCAGCAACCTGTCTTGCAGCCTTTTCTTATGTGGACAGCAGATAGCCATCGTATAGCAGCAGCTTTATTTACGTGTAGCAACTTGCTTCAATACATACGGATCATTATTGATATGGATATGGATATGGATATGGATATGGATATGGATATGGATATTGGTTTGGTGCAATTATACAATGCGTGAATCCATTGCCAACCTTGACTTTGATGCTTCATACAGACCGATTGATGGATTCAATTATCCTAGCTGACACGCCATTCCATGACAGTTACCATCACTATCCTTTGGGCCACCTGTCAAGCATACAGCCATCACCGTCCAACTTAATGTTTTGGTCTCGCTATGCATGTAATTCACCACCACGGATAAGATTCACCCCACATCCATCCACCCGCCTTGCAAATGTACCGCCATATGATAGAAACAATCCAATCAATGTATCTCCCCCATTGGAGCAATTCGCTGTACACCTCAATCTATCTCTTGTGAATGATGTTGGATTAAAGGTTGCATTTGGGAAACATGAGACTACGACGGCCAGCCATTTCTACGTTTCTATAAGACTTTCATTCTAAGTTGGATTTCGTTGTGTGTGAGCATGATAGGCATTGTATTATATAAAGAGTTATGCAGGGTTGTACGAGAAGTCTATTCAGTTGTAATGCTGTGATAAGGAAAAAAGGGTGAAGAAAAAGGTTCATTGTGTGTTTGAACAAAGGCTGTACTCAACAGGTGATCAGGCCTTGTCAACACAATGCGTTCCTTTTCTGTGATTGAGAGGCTTGTAAGATATCTTTTGGTACCATTCACTGATGGATCATGTTTACTGCTCTCGTTCATAATGAAAGCTGCCAATAAGTTTGTTCAATGCCTTACTTAGAATCACCCGATAACAGCATCCATGAACACGATGATCTTTTTCTTGCACCTTCGAGCACTGCGAGTCACTCACCTACCTTGGATATTTAGCAACTGCTTGCTACCTGGAGCCACGACCTGAACAAATAAGCCATTACCTATGCCACGACCTGAACAAATAAGCCATTACCTATGAAACTTGGCTCATCATCAGTGTAAACTGCCAAGGGATCAAAGCACATGTCTTTTCAACATTATCAGCGATACACTGAGACAGCTGGATATGTCCCATTTTGCGGGGTTCTCAAGGCATGTATATCTTGCTATGAGCGCACGTCTTCCAGACAAAAAAGTGAGCAATGCCTACTATAGACGACCACTGTCTAGCATTAGTGACTACCTTGAAGACCTTGTTAACCCATACAATAGCTCTGGTTATGAACGGAGAGGCGCAATGCGTATCAGCTACAGCTTATCATCACTCAATCTTGCGATATGCTATAAAACGTTCATGTCAACAACAGTTACGCTCGGATAGCAATCTCATGTATGGGACAGGTGTGTGTCACAGTGGATATGCCGATCAAGGCTGTTTTGGGGTTAACTTCAAGTTGTGCAGCAGATGCGGTGTTACCGTCGGCCGAATGAGGAATCACCTCAACATTGGTGTACGTGACACAAAACACAGACAAAAATGTGTGTATATCCCGATATGCAAGCCGTATCCAGCATGATGAAAGAAAGTGATCAGCCCGTGAGACAAGTCATTCAAGGAATCGATCGAGCTAAAATGTATGTGGCGTATGAATGAGAGTGTTATTAATTATGTGAAAGAGGGGCCAGGGCAAGGACCATGGGAGGATTTCTAAATCCATACACTTGGACAACCATGATGGTCGATGTGGCCCTATTTGTGTAATCCGATTTCATATCCTCCCAACAGGCACCAAAATCAAATCCCAGTGCCCACCAAAACCTTCTTGTGGTCCCTTCTTTATCCCACATATTTATTTTATCTCCCATCGCCACGACCTTTTACTGCGCTCATATTACGCACGCATATTGCATACGTTTTATCACCATCATTCTCGTCACTACTACCGTTCTTGTTGTCCACGGTAGCAACAGCAACAGCAGCAGCAGCATCAGTATCTCAAAATTTTACGTAAAAGGCAGCAGCGACCCGCGACGACGACGACGAAAAGATGGATGTAGGGCAGCAGGTTTTCGTATCATCGATTCATCCTGATTGGGGTGAGCTTGCATCCAAGCTGGTATCGCTGCTTTCCATCACGATCATGACCATTCTTTTCGGTATCAAAACCTACAATGTTCAATTTCAATACCTTACATATTCGCGTTGGCTGGTCTTGGCGCTATATATCATGTCGTGGGGGTTCACATGTGCAGCCACCCTCTTCGTCTCAACCAACAATGGTGGGTTTCATCTATCAGTTTGAATGCATACGATGTTTGTGGCTCATGCTCTTTCTCTTTGACTGGGAATAGAAAATTACCTATCTTGTCTTCTCTCCGAATTAGCATGCGACATCTTTTATTCAGCTACCAAGATCATCATTTACTGCTGGTATGGCATATAAAGATGCATAGATGATCCGTTTTGCTGACATTTAAGCTGTAGGTTGATTGAAAAGGTGTGGGTTGTATCATCAGTTCGTCAATCAAGATGGAGGACCCGGTCGTACAGGATCCATATGGCTTTCATGTTACCCTATACCGGCATCGCCGCGCTTTTGGTATGTGTTATACAAATTCATAGCCACCATAAACTCATATGGAATACTACGTGTAGATCATTTTTCATATTGCCGAGATTGAAGAAAACGGCATATGCATCATTGGTCTCAAGTATGCAGCAAGTATTCCTTTGTTGGTATGTATCTTTTGTCAAGCAATCTATAGCGTGGATCGCAATACTCACTTTTCTTTATGGTTTAGATTTATGATTTTGTAAGACTGGCATGATTTGTGATACGACATATATATTGATGCAATTGCTTTTAGGTGTTCAATCTGTACTTTACGGTATTGTTTATCCGACCTTTAATGAAGATCGGCAAAAGCGTCAACGCCGACTGGAAAAGCTCCCGGTTGCACGAAGTCGCCCTTCGCACAATGGCAGCATCCACTGTATGCTTGCTTGTCTCATTTGCCAATATTTTAGCCATCGTGCTCCTTGAAGGTCGAGAACGAGGTGTCTTGTGTTTGACATGCTGCACTGTGGATGTTACCATTAACGTTATCACCATCCACTGGGTGAGTGCATGAGACATTTTACGTGGCATGACCATTTTATACTGACACATGAACGAAATAGGTTACCAATAATCCTACAGGCAAGATCAACAAAGAATACAATACGAGCTCAAACAACAACGATTCAATGGGAGCCGTCGGCAATGGTACAGTGGGCACAGCAGACGACTCAAAGTATCGTCGTAAGCCCGATATGTACAATCTCGGCATTGACGACGAGTATCTCAATGATCATCCCATGTATACACTCCCTGGTAGCAACACCTTGGGATATATGGGAAGTGGTAGCCAAATGCCTGGCATGGACACAATCCGACAAAATCATCAACCTATCGTCACCAACCATTATGGCGATATCAAATCGCCTGTTGTTGCCATGACAACATCTCCTGGAAACGTCCCTTTAGGTAGCAGCATGCAAGAACAATATCGGTACATGAACGGTCGTTTTGTTATGATCACTGATGACAAGGGCGATGATAGCGATGATGCTGTGACCACCGAAAGCAGACCTTCTTCTATCCAAGAGTCTCAAAGCAGCCGTAAATCTCTCACCAAAGTTTGATCGCATATACCTACAAAACCTATCGCTGGCGAACTTGTCATTCATCCATTTGTACATGCAAGCTATCATCACGTTCTATTTCACTTTATCCTTATTAGCTGTTCTACAACACCCTTTTTGTTTATAGTACTTGACATGCTCTCCACCATCCTATCCTCATTATGGAATATCCCCCGTAGTAAATGATGTATTCTGTATTGCTATTTCCGTGTATAAAAAAGTGCAATGTGTATTCGTAGGAATAAGAAGAGGTTGAAGGAAACAAAAAGAGGGATGATGGGCGAAACAAAGGATACGCTCTAGCACAGCAACATGTAAGGGGAAGAGAAGGCTTGTACTGTAGTGGTTGTTGCTGATCATCTAGCTGTCACGTTTCATGGGCTGCTCGTTGCTAGTAGATGTAGCGCGTTGACTAGTGCACAATGGGTCGGAAGACGTCAATAGATATCAAAAAGCCCTTGATGACGCCGTATATCTCTGGTTGCCAATTCACTGCTGGTGGGCGCCAAGATGCTCAGATTCATGGCGGCTTCTTCACCAAACCATCATATTTAGTCCTCTCCTCAAACCATTGCTTGCCAATAAGGATGTTCGCATCACTGAGATGACCACTCTCGAGACGAATAGACGAATACGCACGAGCATGGAGAAGTGGGAACAAGTTCTTGACCACCAGACTACCCAAGAAGGAGCAATGCTTTGCTTTTGATATGAGATCCACGAGATGATTGAATGATCTTGATGCTTCCCAAACGCAGACCAATTAGCGCACAAGAGGCCTCCTAAGGAAATTAGTGTGAGCGGGTCGTTTACAATGCAAACACCAAACAACAAACATATACTTACAGGATGCAGCGCCTGAAGGTGATAGAATAAGCCTTATGCTACCCAAATCAGAGTCCCTGATGCACAGAAGAAGTTCTAATGAAATTCGTGTTGGCAGTCTGTTTTTGAAACCAAAGGAGCAATACTTACCAGATGCCAGCCATAAAACGCCTATAAATGGTTTTGAGGGATGATGCGCATAGCTGCTCCATAGTGAAAGTAATAAAGTCGAGCGAGAGTGTTCTTGATCTTGCCACTGGTAGACCTCGTGTATAAGGGCATTGACACTTGACAGTGTGAATCAGCGACCAATGGTGCCAGCCAAATGAGAAGAATGGCGACAAGGACGATCGGGTTTGCGCAGCATGAAGTGTCCGTTTGTGGTATATCCCTTGACGATGGAACTCAATGCACCTTGACGAATACGTAAGTGTTGCTGAAAGACGACAATAAATTGGTCAAGAGTTTCTCAATCCAGGATAGAGCGGTTAAAGGGGTACAGGAAACAAAGATGGAAATTGATTTCATACCCACCTCCTTTTATTTTGTCATCTGCCTTGAGCAAGCGCCACGCGAAGGAATGTGCTATGAGATTTCCAATTCATGTTTTCGTTCAAGGTGGAATACATCAGCTAAAATGACATCAATCCATCGCATGTTGTACCTTACTTCTTGTATCACTTGTGCGCACAGATCATGATTTTTGCATGAATCGCTGCCCCCTCCTATTTCCTCACTGTTGTACTAAACGATAATCCCACACAATATAATACATTGGGTGACATGCTTATGTAACCTATCTGCTGTTGATTTTCTATCACTTTGACTTGATACTCCAAGATGCCCTGACCACTTTATCAATTCGATTAATCATGACCACAACTCCCACGCCCTCTCATTATATAAACAAGGCTGTTGTCACCAGCACTATCATACACCCTTTCTTTTTACTTGGATTCATCCCATCAACAATGATCTTTTGTAAGTCTCAAGGGTAGCCTTTATGTGATTCCCACAATGAGGGTACCCATGCACTCATCGTTGTTTAACTCACTTCATTACTGCCAATTGAAGTGCTCACGGATGCTTAATGACATTCGGCTGTGTTTCTTGATAGACCCTTTGTGGTAGATATAACTATCCTTTATATATCCTTCTTCGTTTATGTATTGATAAATGTTGTATATTTGTAGGCAAGGCAATCCCGGTCTGATGGGGAATATGGGACACCTTTGTTGGCAACACGAGTACATGTGGTTGCAGCTAAAGCAGGAGCAAGACGTCTGGATGCTAAATTTGAGCAGTGTATGCCAGACAATGGAATTGACGTTGAAGCTCTAAAGGTAAAACCAAATCAGAAGACTCATGACTGCGAGTATTAACTGGTTATTTTAGGAGGAAAGAGATAATCCTCAACGCGACTGGAAATGGAAGCAAAAGGGTGTGCTGGTCAAGATCATGGATACATATGGTGAATGAGGAGCTCTGTTTGCATCAGTGAAGCTTAAGCAAAGCTTAAATAAATATTTGGGAATCTCTGGACTCACCTCACGGATCAAGAATCTGAAAAAATGTGAAGTCGAGTCCTTGGTGTACATGGCCACCTTCATCTGAATTTATCGGCATTGCACAAAGCCCAGGTGATGCAGCTGATTCGCACAGCTTGCAACTGGTGAGCTAAATAGTCTTCAGCATGATTGTGCTTCTTTCTTCAGTCAGAGTAGCGCAAAGTCCGATATGCCAGAAGAAGAATTCAACATCCCAGTCGATGGTTCCGACACTAGCATTATAAGGACAACTTGGAAGTCATGCTGCTAATCGCTAACTATGCGCTTGATAAGAGGTACCCTGCAGATTCACAGCTCAAGAGACATATACGCAGCGCCCATGAAACTCTGGAACATCTTGGATGCTGCAGCCAGAAGGAAGAGCTCAAAGATTGAATCAACGATTGGCTGGATGCGTTGCGTCAAAGGCAGAACAACCGAAGAGTCCCAGCACCAAGTCCCAAAGTCACCGTAGAACCTAGGGTCGGTTAACAATAATGACAATGAATCAATACCACAAACGATCATCCTCTCTTATCATAATCATCCACATCAATAATTGTACTTGCTCATTGTTAACTATTATACTGGTTTGACAGACACACACCATAAGCAGTATTCCCCCAATAAATAAACTTTAGTAAGATATCAAGGTACAAAAAACGAGTGGAGGTTCTAGGGGTTATTGCTTTCACCAAAACCTCCTCTAGCCTTGCCTAGCCATTTTCACTTTGCACAACTTTACACCCATTCTTACACGACTGTACACATTGCACGGCTACAACGACAAGCTTGGGAATCATCGGGAAGATGGTTTCGAAGGAGTTGTCGACTTTGAAAAGCGTTCGGTTCTTTCATTGTCCACCCATATCAGCTATTTTTGTGTATAAAAAGTGCACTGTTGTGTATTCGTTAAAGAGACAATATATGTAGGGATAAGAAAAAGAAACAAAAAAAGGGGATAGTGGGCGAAACAAAGGATACGTTGTAAGCACAAGGTACAAGAATGTATGCTGGTGAGCGGGAGAAGATGGTGGTGATAGGATGGGAGGTTGATAGTAAATAGCGAGTAAGAAGAAGTCTAATATAACATGTAAGCGAAAGAAAAGCGTTTTTACTGCTGTGGTTGTTGTTGCTGATCAACGATCATCGAGCTAACACGTTTCATGGATTGTTCGTTGACACTGGAGTTTGCTTGTTCGTGACAGCAGTGACGTGGGAAGACACCTTTGGCACCACCACGCGACAAGTTGACACCTTGGCACCATCCATCATCATATTCAACAAGCACTTCAACTTGATCTCCAGGTTGAATATCCAATTCATCACTGAGTGTTGGTGTATACGTCGAAATCACAGTAAAGACACCCAATGAGTTAGCGGATGGTTGAGCTGTGGCTGGTGTAGCTGGTGTTGTCATGGGTGAAGTGGATGGTGCTGTCGTTGTTGTTGTTGCAGCAGCTGCAGTAGCAACTCCGGCGGTGGCAGCAGCACCAGTAGCAGCAGCAGCAGTGGTTGCCATGGCAGGTGAGAATGCATCAGTATGAGTTGGAATTGGGCTGAGACTAGGAGGAGCATCAGACACAGCTGTACCAGGAGCAGCTTGATTTACAGAAAGTGCAGGTGCCGTGTTGCCATAATCGTATGTTGCTGGTTGCTGTTGCATGCCAGTGTTGTTATAATCTTGCATGTTGGTGTTGTATGCTGCTGGATCCTGAGTATAAGGTTGGTGAGTGTTGTATGCGCTATAACCTGGGCTGTTATCCTGCAATTGAGTACCGCCATAAGGTGCATCATGCAATTGAGCGCCATAAGTGTTGTTGTTGTCATTATTGTGAGTAGCAGCAGCATAAGCACCAGCTGCACCAACAGCTGCAGCACCAGCGCCTAATGTTGGCATTTGGATCATGGGAGATGGTGTAGTGCTTGCCATGTTATAAGCAGTGTGGGGTGGTGGTGGATCATGGCTACCAAAGCCCATAGTGAATGGATCAGGTTTGAGTTGAGCACGGTTTCGAGCAGCTTGAGCACGTCGTTTACGAAGGATAACAAATCCAGCAATGGCAGCTACACCCACGAGTACAGCGATGACTACACCAGCAACGGCACCACCTGACATACCCGAGGATTCACTTTGTTTGTTGCCAGATTCGACAAAGCCAGATGAGCTGCTACTCGATGCTGATGATCCGGTACTGCTACCACTGCTGCTAGGTGTCTCGGTAGCTGGGGCAACAAAGCCATGATGCGATGAAGTCGATGATGATGAATTATCCTTGGAAGAGCTGCTCTTGTTGTCATCCTTCTTACTCGATGTTGGTTCAGCCTTTTTGGAAGATGAAGTTGGTTCAGGCTTTTTCTCTGAAGATGATTTATCTTTTGGTTCGCTGCTGCTGGTAGGTTTGGCGTTGGCAAAAGATGTTGGCTTGTCGTCAGCTTTGGATGAAGGTGATGGATCATTCTTCTTTTCAGATGAAGTTGGTTCTTCTTTCTTGGATTCATCCTTTTTTGTTTCTATGGAGACAGACTATTGATCAGTTGGGGAAGAAGATATGCTTGTTGGGGATATTATTCACCTTCAGGTTTGGCGCTGGATTCTTCAGAGGGCTCAGCCCGAATCTTTAAATCTGGAACCCACGGGCTAGCGTAAGCCTGGTTCGTCACAGCAGCCATCGAGGCCAACATGGCGACAATGGCAACAGTTGATGTGTCCTGCATCACGGGTCAATTGACTGGAAGAGAGAATGAGAGAGAGAGGGAAAGTTGCGGGGTCCTTCAAAGACAATAAAAAAGAATGGCTTGGGGATATGTTTGCTCGTATAGCAAGATAAAAGGATTGGAAAATGGGGTTGCCCAGTGCGAGTGGAGCACACAAAAAAGTCGAGTAAAGAAGAGACGATGCAAGAAAGAGGGAAAAGGAAACAAGGATGCAAGGGGCGAATGAGCCAAAAAGACTTTTTGCCACGTTGCACAAACTTTAATGAAGTCGTTGCTTCAGAAAATGAACGCTTGTAGATCCATCCATACCCTCCTATTCTGCTCAGCCATCATCACTGCATAATCCCAGGTTATTTCATATCATACTTCTCCCCATCTTATGTTCATCCACGACCATTTTATATGGAATGCTATCAGTGTGCAAAGGGTATCTATATTCCAGGAACTCATTTTTTGGCAGAAAATCGACCTCATAGACCCGCCCTACGAGCGGAACTAGGTTCATTAGTGTAATCAAGTGCTAAAAAAAAACGTTCATGAGCTGCTTACTTACCTCCCTACATCTTCTCTTTCATTCTTTTCCTTAAAATATACGTACGCACCCGCCATTTTTAAAAAGAAGTATCCTGCATAGCTTGATCTTTGTATGCGCAATATCACTTTTTGAGAAAGCGTATGCGGTGAAGTCATCAACAACAACAACACTGAGATCTAATATACTCCATGGCAAAGTCTCAAACTGTGTTCCAAAAGCGAGTTGCTGCTGGTGTTCTCGACTTTTGTCATGCATTTCATCGGTCGTTGTAGTTTGCATTTCATTGTACCACTTTAGATTGGCAATTTTTAATTGTAAAATATAAAGATGCCAGTATCTCCAAACTTTACATTTAAACGCAGGGTCCTTTTATAGAACAAAGTTGATCAGCATGTCCGAAAGCATCATGTGTGAAAGTTTGAGGTTCAAGGTGAGCAATCTCAAAGTCAAAGGATGGTTTTATAGTGTTCAAGGATGTGTCTGGCAAGTCAACCATATTTAATTTCCAGCTCTTCCACTCCCACTTTATTTTCTCTTCTTCCCATTCCCAACTGTTGGTGCATTCAACCACAACTGCCACCTGCGTACGATTGCTCTGCTTCAACCCATCATGTCAATCCTGCAGTTCTCTTGATCCGATTGTCTTTGACTGAATGGCAAGTCAACGCCGTGTTCACAGTCTTGTCACTCTACTACAACACGCGCATTCCTTGATACTACACACTCTCTTGCACTCTCATCCGCCACAACCAATCGTAACAGCGTTCATTCCAGCAGTTGCTATTAGCGTGCACTTTACACCATTATCTCGAACAGCGTTCTTTACTTGCAGCAGCATGCCTTGCAGCCTTTTCTTATGTGGACAGGCAGATAGCCATTGTATAGAAGCAGCTTTATTTACGTGTAGCAACTTGTTTCAATACATACGGATCCTTATCGATGTCTCTATACCAATTATCAAGTGCTATTGCGCAATACAAGCATTCTTCACTCGATTGAGTTGCGAGAGACAATGACCAAGCAAGTGATTGACCAACAGCCGGAAGCGATCACAGGAGTTCTTTGTGTCAACATGTTGGGCGTGTAATGGTTATGGATGGATGGATGCAATCAAGCACATTGGTGGATGATCCTGAAATGTTGATTTGAGTACTTGGCATGTCATCAGCGGGAAGGATGGATCATGTTGCGTGGATGCGACTGAGGATGATGATGGCTAAGGGCTTATATCTTTGACGAAAGGCGGTTTTCCACCATGGATGATACTGGATGTTGGAGCCAAGGCACGCACAGCAGCGAGTTTACAATCCTGGATGAAGATGTTTACGACGGTGGCAACCAAGGATTCAATGATGCAACGATAATGATACCCACCGATTCTATGTGATCCACTTGGCTAGTTTCTGGAATGAAAGACAGGATAGAAATTTGAAGGCCGGAAAGCAGATTGTATCATCTACATTGTATCGAGACACTTTTGTTTTTTCATCACATCACATTCATTAAAGCTTCCTTGTTGATATGCTGATAAACGATGGGCAGCAGGATTGTACACAGTTTAAATAGACGCTTCCATTTTCAAAGATAATAAATCCCAAGCAATGGTACCCAACAATAATGCTTGTAACAAAAGTTTGATCCGTTGTAAGCTTAAGTGATTGCGTTGAAGAAAGAGTGAGCTCTGATACAATATGACAGACACGAGTACATCCATATGCTGACGCATGTCAACTTCTAGCATGCGCTATTTTGTATGTATGACCTTGTACGGGTAATGATCTATTGAAACAAGCAATACCATATCCCCTGCCATTCTTTCACATAAATGCTCTCAGATGCACAGACTATTTTGGCTTGTAAACCATACACTGATTCCATACGATCTATCACACACAGACCCTATCATAGGGACAGGAACCATTATGCAATCTCCACCAATAAGATTGACTGTCCAAGCCCCGCCCTCTCGGCTTAATTGTGCAAACGAGTTCTTTCTGCATCTTTGGTTCTGGTATAAGTGAGGCGATCGACAATGAACAAGCACCACTCTCCATCTGGAATCACGCTTACAGCATACGTAAAACATAAAGGTGGCTGTATCTCTTACCTTTACAATGAAGCGTGGGGTCTTCAATCAAACAAAGTTGATCGTCGGGGTGAAGCGCACCTTGGGTGCAAGTTTCACGATCGTCGTGGCCATTCCTAGATGTCGCAATGTCGCCACCAGCCTCGTCGAAAAAAATTCAAGAGGTCGACCTCGATTCACTTTGGCTGGTGGCGACATGGGTTGAATCAGAGGTTGATCGTGAAACTTGCACCCAAGGTGCGCTTCACCCCGACGAACAACTTTGTTCGATTGAAGACCCCACGCTTCATTGTAAAGTTAAGAGATACAGCCACCTTTATGTTTTACATATGCTGTGACCATGATGCTATATAGTTTGCTGGTGAAAAGAGTGCACCTTGGCAACGTCCAGCAGCAAGTACAGGCGGCTTACCACCATGGCAACAACAGCGTGATGCAGGTTCAGTACCTCCACCTCCATCATCAGGGTCGGCACCTGCTCCTTGGGCAAAACAAAATTATGGACCACCACCAGGTGGCAATGCATATGGACCTCCTGGAGGCTATTATCAGGGTTATGGCGGTTATGGCGGCTACGGCGGATATGGCGGATATCAAGGTTATGATCAACCACCACCCCCACCACCACCAGGTTCTGCACCATGGGTAAGTAGTTCTATATTTTAAGTATTTTGGGATATTCATATTTCGTTATATAGCAACAGGCTGCTCCACCTCCACCTCCACCTCCACCGCCACCAAGTGATGGATATGTAAGTGAGAAAAGATGCCATATCTATAATCATGATGTTAATCAACCATCACCCATTTATAGGATGCTGTACCTCCACCACCACCACCACCTCCATCGGATGAACCAGCTCCTCCACCACCACCTCCTTCAGCACCCGCTCCACCACCACCCCCGCCAACAACAACAGAAATCTTGGTTCAGCAGCAGCAAACAAGGTGTAGAAGAAGCAAAAAGATACCAGATACCCACAATCCATGTTCTCCCATTTCTCTATTGCATCATCTTCTTCATGACTTGATTTATGCCTGTGATATTCCTTTATTCATGTTGTTTCATTGTATACTTTTTTTATCATTACATATGTCTTTTTTCCTATGCATATATGCAGACGTTTCTATCCACCTATGATATTTTGTGCGCAGTATATGTAGAAAATAATAGGAGAAGGCTATCGTTTATAAGCATGCACCACACGTGTATATCCAAAAGAAGGGCCGAAGCATATTAGCAAAAGTGTGGGAGGAGAGAGAAATAGCACATTGACTACTGTGGTCAGAATGACGTCGCCCAAACTTGTAATAATCTTGCCTTGTGTATAACAACATTTACCTTACTTTCTTTCCCAACCCTTATTCCTCACCATGTCAAAGAAGAAGAACAAGAAGCAAGAAACAACGGCTCCCGATATAAGACGCATGTTCCAAGAAGGTTTGTTACACGACATCACGTGCATGACAATCACTCACATTCTATTTCTGCTCGTTTGCTAGGTCGAGATCGAGCCATGTCGCAACTAATGGAAATGGGGTTCCGCTACGATGAAGCTCTTGAAGCTCTGAAATGCACAAGCAACAATGTCAATCAAGCGATTCAGCTACTTGTGGAACAGGTACGTGTTCAAGCAACTGATATCTAGCAGAACAGTAGCATGATTCTTATTGGCAATGATTCAGACACCCGATCAAGCACTTGTTCAGCCAACAACACAAGTTTCATCGCCTTCTTATGACAGTGATATTATGAGCACAAACGTTGAAGGTAATAATAATAATTGTTGCTGGATGATGAAAAGTTCTAATAACTATACGATATCAAAAAATAGAAGGACGATGTTGAGGAGGCACTAAACACACCATTGGTACGTATGAGTATATTGGCTCTGTTTGAGATTGAAAACTTAAGTTATTATGGTTACAGACGATATCCGGTCCTCATGATGAAGACGACGAAGATCCTCCTGGTGTACATGTACAACCTGCCTTCAGAGAAGCAATCCTCGCGGCTGGCTTTCCACGGGATGCTTTGGATATGGTCGCATATCTTACGGACGACATTGACGAAGCGCTAGAGATGCTACCCGTACGTGTGAGTTTATTGTTTATTAATGACTGTAAGCTTAACCACCATTGTGATATAGGCCATACGGGGTCCGCCTGATCAAGATCCACAGCCACTAGATACAGAGCCGGATCCACCACCATTACCAGACTCACAGTCCATGCTGGCACATACAGAAGAAAGAGAACAACGTTCATCACATGCTACTACCGTGGAAGCTTTACCACATGACGAGCAAGGTATATGCATGAATTAGGCAGGATGGGTATGAAAGCTTTTACTGACGTGGAGCCATAATAGAATTCGACAACGGGATGGAAATATTGATGAACACAAGAAGATATAGCTGTGATGATGCACAACACGCCCTGCGCCAGACTGGGGATCTAAAAAAGGCGTTCAGTATCCTTGAGGTATGTAATTGCGTATGGTAACATTCAATTGTATAACTGATTTCATCGTCATCATAGCGTTCGCATCATCCGGTAGATGCCAAATCGGTCATCCTGGCTAAGAAACGCCGGAAACAAGAACAACTCGACCGCGAAGCAGAAGAAAAGGCGAATATAGGTATGGGCATATATGAATGTATATTTACTACAGGAATACATCACTAAAAAACATTGTAGTATGTACAAAATGTGGCCAACGGGGTCACAAGGATGGAAGAAGTAGTGCATGCCCCCTCAACAGTAAGTTTCTATAACCTAGCAGTGATATTCAATTTATTGATTATGTGGTTTCTTTTAGAGCGAGCTTTAAAAAGAAAAGCCAAGGGAGACAAAGACGAAGCTCGCAAATCAAGAAAATTGTCTGATAAAGTTACTGTCGTGGTGCCCTGTCCTTTATGCACAAAAGCCGGTATTTACGATCCGTTGAATCCACATTCACGCTCTTCGGCACGCAATTGCCCGCTAAGATCCCCGAATATCGATGACTACCTTAAGGCTGTTCTTCATGGAAACTTTTCTCGATCGGTTGTCAAGATCGGATTTGGTTCCACTTTGGCTGGTGGTGACATTGCGAAATTTGGGATTGGCGAGCCTGATCGTGAAACTTGCACACAAGGTGCGCCTGACCACGCCACGCAACTCTGTTCGATTGAAGACCCCACGCTTCATTGTAAAGTTTTTACTCAGGCTTGAAGGCAACGATGCAATACGCTTCTCAAAGGAAGTAGAGCTTGCTGTTGATTTGGTGCGTTATGTTGCTATCACCTCTATGCTACTGGCTTCATTCTTTGTAACAAGTGGTTCAGCGACCACGATGCAGCACCCCCACGATTATTCACATCCGCATTCTTCTACGCGTGCCAGCAGCTTGTTCTCGGAAAAAACCCAACAGGGAGGGACTTACCATTGCAAGAGATGAGACAAGCTTTCAATGCACTCGCCATATCATCACCAAACATAAGGG